>KK502579.1:152054-189304 GCA_000688735.1 Glossina austeni
CTGTCCAAAAAGGAAGTACCGGAACGACGTTCCGGAGCGTTCCGGCTCGACAACACCACTGCATCTATTCATTCTATTCATTCGCTCGGCAACCGGAATTTAAAATAAGGCTCGAAGGGTGTCTTGATCATACGTAAAAAAGTGTAAAGGCTTGCGGTGACGGAATTTTTTGCAAAGAAAAGTTTGGATGCATTTAGGTTTAGGTAAGTTTAAGTAACTTTAGGGCAATAATAGTATTCGTATAGATGCGAACTGAGCAGAAAGTGAGAAGTGAGAGAAGCGTTCTTTCAATTGTTAAACTAGCATATCTACGCTAGAAATTGCATTTTAACCGCTTTCAGTCTTCAAAAATTTCTGCACAATTTACGTTTCGCATCAAATAGAGCAGAACAAGAAACACGTGTGAACTTAAAGAAGTTATTTTTAAAAAATATACTTTTTTTTTTGTTTTTTTTCGTTCAACAAATTTTTCCACTGCTTCAATGTGTTTCGTTACACATTTTTATATATTAATGATAACTATGCCACCGCTTCTATAGCTATGAAATGTTATTGTATTCGTTATTCATTAATTAGTATTACAATGTATTTATGCGGGAAAGGAAGTGATGACTGATGACGTCTGCTTTATAAGAAATATGTTTAAAAAATTAGAACTTTTGATCGTATTCCATGCTTTTGCTAAACGCAGTGTCAGCATATGTTAGCATATGAGTAATAAAGCATATCAATGATGAACATAAGCAGCGGGAGAATGTATGTACAATTTTGCCCATTTAATTAAAGCTTGTAATCGAATGCTTGCTTCAAATTGCTTGCATTATCAACTTTATACACTCTATACCATTTACAGCCAGGGTATATTCAGCTTGTGGGGATGTATGTGACACCTAGGAAAGCTCTATATACTACAACATTCTATTATACCCATCGAAACGGAATCATTTTTTGAATCGTTTTTAACATGTCCGTCCGTCTGTCTACGTTACTTGTGTGTAAGCCCAAACTCATGTTCGACCCGGGTTCGGAGGTAATAAATTTTTATCCGGAAGATGTCAAAATTGTCTGAAACAGCAAAAAATTTGGCTGGCAAGAAGTAGCCTGCGGTTTGTAGACGAGAAAAGACTTTTCAAAGCTTTGAAATCGTATTACAACCTATTAACAGAAGTAGGAACTAAACGCAACAAACAAGACGGTTGCTATTCTAAATTAAAATTTTTAATTTAAATTTAGTTTGCACGACGTAGCTGATAATCATGTTGTTGTTGTGTGTTTTCGAGACCCTACTTATGGTGAAAATCTTATTTTCGCCGCCATTACACTGCCAAAACCGATTGATCCACCCAACGGAACCGAAATCGGGGAATGCTTTGATCGCAATTTGCCACAGGCTTACGTAGATCAAGGTGGGCATAGATTGCTCAACAACTGTCTAGGCGGTAACTATAGAAATGAGGGGGCAGAAGAACGCCAAAATTATAGCAATTATCGAGGCTAATAATACAAGACCGATAAGACAGAAGACCGAAGAGACCGTGCCCAACACACGACACACAACAAAGCACATAAAAAAAGCCCTGCAAAAAAGGCCATCCACCACCGCGCATCTACGAATCAACGTTAACCAATCAACAAAAATTATCGAAGAAAAACCCAACCATCGCTTTAACATTTTTCGATTTTTTTTTTTATGCAATATTCCTTTCATTTCTTTGTTTCCAAACTTTTAAATCATAGCGGATCTAACGCCTGCTTCCTTTAATACTCAATACATTTCAGCAACCATTGAAAACAATAAAATAACACTTTCCGCAAAAGTAATTTTGATGGCTCATAAAGGCATTTTAAAAAAAAAATATGTTAACGATATTTCCTACTAAATAACGAGCTCACACCTTCAATTAGATGCGTTAAAATTGTAGAACGTGTTTTTCGCTGGCATAACAAATTAAGAAAAGTATACAAGTACTTCAAGCACTAAGTAATCATAAATGAATTAATGACTGCACTAAAAATATTAACAAATGTTTGGTTAAATGGGACGGGGGTGCGCTTTTGGATATTAATTTTAAACTTATCGATTTGTATTTTTATGATAAATAACAGCAGGCGTTGATATCACTCTTAGAAGCGAATAGTAAAGATTTCATTACAAAATGTTAACTTTGCAAGTTTGTATGTATGATTTAACCAGTGTAACAGAAAAACTTTGAAATTTGTTTAAATCTTTATAATAGTTTACAAGTAAAAACGTACACCACCACACTCCACCACTAATAGCTATAACAAGTTGACGAATCAGCACATTATGAAATGAAATGCAGTAAAACTCTTTTTCTCAGCTAACTGGTAGTTATAAAAGACTTTTTTGTTTTCTTCTTTCTTTACACAATAGTTTAGTTTCGAAGTTAACAAGTAGTATGAATAAATGTGAGTATGTGAAGGTCAATATATATGTGCATTTGCAAGTGGGCAGACATATATATATGTGTAGACGTGTGATTACATGTTTATAAACACAAATGTTTATTAGCTATTAGACAAAGTCACTTTTTAAAAAGCATGCAGGTTTTTAATGTTTGTTAACAGAAAACATGAAATTTATTAAATGAACTTTTTCTCACTATTTGATTTGATTATAGTAACAATTTAATTTAAAAGAGATTTGATAAAGCACATTAAGAAATTATGCGTCATAAAGTTTATTAGTAGTTAATATTTAAAAATCAATAAAATCCATTGTATTTTTATTACGATATGAAAGTAAGACGGTATGTTCACGTATTTACGTTAAATGTTACAAGAATAATTAAATAAATACTTGTCTATATACTGTAAAAAATTTTTCTAAACAACTAAACAAAACTTTTTTTCTTACGTTTCTATAACTTAATGCATAGATAAGAGAAATAAGAGAATGTATTTAAGTCCCAGAGCTGTATAAATTGGTAAATTTCAATAAATACATTTTAGTATAATCAGCAGCTACACTGAACACACCAAATAAAAGCAAATGTTATCTTGCAAACCTATTAAAACAGAATAGGTTAATTCTGTGACTAAAAGTGTGCATTTCGCATACGTAAAAGCCGTAACGAGCAAAGTGTGAATAAAGGGAGTCATAGTTACCAAAATCGGGAAGACAAAGCATATAGAATGCCGCGCGAATGCGATTGCTCGTTTCATATTCTGAATACCATATTCAAGAAAGTTAATGCCATCAAATATAATAATAATGCACATAACATGTATTTATTAATGTGACCAAATGTGCTTTATAAACTATATTTATAGTAGGCAGGTACTACGACTTCGACAACCAAAGTCCGAAGATTTTTCACATGGAATTTACATAATAATAACGATCATTTGTTGAAGTGGCTTTTAGTTTATCGCACAATCAAATTATTAGAAAGTGCGTAGTTTTCATACAAAAATCAGTGAATTGAATGATCGAATGATTTCGTGTATGATTTCCGTGAGTTTCTTATTCTTAATTGCTTTGCCACACGTCTTGTTTTGTCAGTTTAACAGAGAAGCGTAAACAGATTTCTCGTTTAACAGAGGAGCGTAAACGGTTTCTCGTTTAACAGAGAAGCGTGAACAGCGTTGCCATTTTTTCCCATATATCCTACACATTTATACAATTATTCACCAGTGGCTTTTAGTATTAGTCCAAAAACAAAAAAGAATAAATATAATTTCGCATTACTTCCTTATATTTTTCAATCGTTTAAAATAATCGATAATCGATAACTCTAAATGATTTCGATTTCTAATAATACGATATCTGTTGTAAATTCTATTTGCGCTGGAAACGAAGTTGTAAATTTTAAATTGATGCAAGGAACAAGAACTATTTGAAAATGTCTATTTATTTGATATGTCTAACGAATAACGGTGGACTGCCCATTCTCACCCGTAAAAAGGGCGAATGTAACAATGTGAGATCTTTACAGTACAGCTTTATTATTCTGGATTATCACGCATGATCACAGTTGGCTTTTTCCACTTTAGCTTCCCTAAATGGATCTCATATGTTTTTTAAATCGTTGGGCGTGTCTCTTTACACCACTTACGCGGAAAGTTGGACTTATCTTTGGAAGGATTTCAACGGCAGTATTACCATTATCGTATGTTCCAGTGGCGTAAGCGAAAATAATATTGAACTTCTTGCGGAACTAGTTTTCGGAGCATTTTCTCTATTTGTAAGTCGAGATGAGTTGTCCAATAGCGCGTTATTGGAACGCCTAAAGAAGGAATCGAAACATTATCTTCCAATTATTGATGCAGCCTTAGAATTTTGTACAAATCAGTTATTAAATTTTTCCTATTGTCTTCTTTCAAACGATAATGCTCAAATACTTCAACGTTTAAATGAATTTAGTGTTCGATGCGGTTCACTTTTTTGCTGCCTCATGGCTGGACAAAATATAGCAGTAGCAACAGAAGGCTGGTGGGACCTCAATATTGTCGATCGGCAGCTTTTGCAACTTCTTTTATATACATCTGTTAACTTACAAAACGATATTGCTGTGTATTTACCGAAGAAGAGTCCAAATGTTTGTCTTTATTATTTAATTATTATTCTGAGTGCGTAATCAAAAACTCCATTACAGATAGCTTTCCGTTTTATAACGATACCAGTTAGCCATAACAGTGTTTTATGCATCATATGCGGTGCGGAGCCTAAAATAAGAGATTTAATTGACATCGCCCAAAACACATTTTGCAACGATGTGTTCGTACTTCAAAGTATTGAACGCTGCATGCCGAGATGTTTACCGGATCAATTTGATCTTGATTCAAATATAGAGGCGATAATCTTAGCAAATACTAATACACGAAAATGCGTGTTTTCTTTTAATAACACAAGTAACACTCACGCGAAACGCTTCGTTGGAGAAGGTCAACCCTCCGATGTGCTGAGTAAAATATTCATTCAATCATTGACAAATGCATTCCTGGCCGAAAATCAACAATTGGAACATATTAGTCTTTCTGATCAATATTGGTATTCCGATAGCCACATATCTTATATAAAGAAAGATTCTAATCACAATATTTTATGCTTGCTATGTATGTCGTCTGTTCCAGTAAACACTGTCAAGTAAGTTATACATCTAAGCTTCCACATTAAGCCCATTATGTATGTAACAGTATAGAATTATCTGCCAGCGTGTAAAAATCGAATAGTTTGGTTGACTTTTTTGCTGCCTTATGGCTGGACAAAATGTAGTAGTAGCAACAGAAGACTGGTCGGACCTCAATATTGTCGATCGGCAGCTTTTGCAACTTCTTTTATATACATCTGTTAACTTACAGAACGATATTGCTGTGAAAATTGCATTCGACTTATCGCGATAGTTACCGCCTCAACAATTCAAGTCTGAAACCAAAAAAAATTCTCTAAACACTGTTCCATTGAAATTTTTTTAAAAATATTTATCTAAAACTTGTTGATCGCCTTTAAAGTGCAATTTTTATACTCTACACCACTTGAGGTACAAGGGCGTATTAAGTTTGTGCGTATGCACACAGCACTCAGAAGTACTTTTATTGTCCCTTCCTTCTGAAGCTAAGCTTGTATGTCCGTCTTGCATTTTTGTGTTCAATCTGCGGGATATTTTGGTTAAATTCGGTACAACGGTATATTCTGGCTCAAGGATCAGAGCTATTGAAAATAGTCGCGATCGGACCACTTTTTCGGCCACGTATCTTATAACGTATTATTTTGAAAAATAGTTGTACAGAAGTAACTGTATTATGTGGTATAGGTGGTATGGGCTGGGGTGGTTTCTGGCCCACTATAATATTTTTATTTGTTTTTTCGCTATTATTGCATGGGTTAGAAATCTGGCACTAAATCATAAATAGCCATTTCAAAAAAAAAAAAAAAATCAATATTTCTTAGGCTACATATAGTGGTATTTATGTGCCTACTCGTACGGATTGATTTATTTATATATTTGCAGAGGCATTTGTGACGATCTATTTTTCAAATTACTTCAGGATCAATCGTATTGCTGGTAAAAACACACATATTGTGGACATATTGACGTACAGTCAATTGGTTTTGATGACTTGGTAAAGGTTTAACATATTTTTACTTCACTTTTGCATACGTATTATAAAAAAAAAAAAAAAGATAAACAAATTAAATAAACTTTAAACTTTTTAAAACAATTTTTACTTACTCGGAAAACTGTATAAATCAAACAAACCTTTTTCAAAATTGATGAAGCTGCTGTAGCCAATGGTATCCATTTTGCAATATTTGTCACGAACTGTAAATTAATGATAATAATATTTGACAATCCTTCTTTAATCTTGGAACGCGCACGATTGCAAATATTTCCATGGAAGTAAGTACGAAAGTCTGCACGAACACTAACGAGTATGATTATAGATAAAGCAAAAAACCCTCTCTAATATATAAGGGATTACGGTTGCTTTTACCGCAATTTTCTGCTTCAATCTGTACAAATTAGGGGCGTGAAGGGCCATAGTGGACAATTTGCAATCGTCTCCACTAGGTCCACAAGGTCATAAGTATTCCAAAAGTGTTAGTGCTCCATATTCAGTCAGTTTTGCAAGGAGCAATGAGAAAATTAGCCCATAAGCTTTTGATGGGCGTAACCTGTAATAAGCGAAAATCCTATAAAATTCATATTTTTAAAAAAAATAAAATTTTCGAATTTTTTATAATTTATTACAAAAAATTGAATAAACTACATACAACTACAATTTTTGTATGTGTGTACACTATGAAAATATACATATTTTAATTTAAAACTCATGGAGACTTGACTAGTTTCGTGTAACATGTCCTTTTATAACTACATAACAACCTTTACGTTTAGATCCATTTCTAATTTTGTAATTCGTTACATTTAAACACTTTTATAATAAAGTTTTCGCAAAAAAAAAAAACAAACATCGACTTCTTTTCCATCTTGATATCTCGATGTACAACAGATGTACAAACTAATCGCTTATCGAGTATGCCTTTCGAACACATTTACTATGTCGCGTTATTCGAGATTCTTCGTTATCGGGATCAGCATCGCAATCAAATTCACAATGATTTGCAGACGACTTGACTAGAGCGCATGTTTTAATAAAATCAATCGTTGAGTAACTTAAACAAATTTCTGTTAATTTCTGAGGATCGTCACTTGAATCAACCGCTTTGTTATTATGGTATTTGGCAGGAATAACGATCTCCGTGGAATTGTCTTCGTTCTGTTTAGTCCTATTTGCATAGTTTTCACATAGACTTAGAGATTGTCCATTGCCAACGGAAGCGTTGGAGCACTGAGACGGACTTTGGGGATTATCTAAGTCTAAGACAATATAATTAATAGATTTATTATTTGGGTCGGGGCTTTCCGTTAACGAATCTACATGCGATAGATCTGTTTGCAATAAATGTGGAATATCGCTGTGCTCAAGGTTTTCATAGCAGTGCTCTGTTGAATTATAAAGAGCAGTAACTTCTTTTTGGTCCGTGCTGTTCAAAGTTGGTCTTAAAGTGTCAACATTTGCATACAAACGTTGCGCTTCGTTTGTCGTAGATATTGATGCCGCTTCGCATCTTCCTGAAATGTTGAAATGTTTCAGTCTAGACTTGCTTGCCACCGGCGTCTGCACACTACTGTCCTCCAAGTTACCAGCCAAGTTATTATTAAACTCCTGATTTTTCCTTGACGGTTGTTCCATATAAATATTGCTAGGGTTTACATTTGAATATGACGGCGTGTATGGAAAGTGAACAAATTCTGTTACTGAAGACAATCTCTGAACAGAATCTAACGGACCGCTTTCTACACGAAGCGATGCAGCGTTGAAAGGACTTTGATTATGCATTTCTAGCCGACGACCTGAGAAAAAGTTCAAAATAAGAAAAAGTGTGCGTTTGCGGTCAAAATGAGAAAAAGTGTGCAAATACCTTGTACTGTTTCCGACTCCAAATAATTGTTAGGATTTGTGTTAATTTCATTTCGTTCCAGTGTGTTTTGAACGCTTATTATTGCATCATGTCGCCTGTCCCGATCCGTGCTTATTGACAATGTGTTTACGTATCTTTGAAACTTTTGATATAACAAATCCGCTTTACAACATCGAAAGGTATATATCCGCGAACCCGTTGCAGATCGGCGACCAGCTTCGAAGCTGAATATGTTTCCATTTAATCCATATCTACGAACATGCTTCCAAGTCCAAACAATCGGCTCCTTGCCTGACGCCGTGAACATGAGCTCATTCGGACTTAATTCCAAAATTCCACATCTAGACATTGTTGGTAAATCTGGTTGCAGCCGCACTACACTGACATAAAATACATTGCCTTTCTTGCATGTATGAAGTTTTTTTGTACTATTAATGCATCCCATATTTAAATACCTTTCTTTAAAATATAATATCTGCTGATTATTATTATGCCATGCTCACATACAAACACTTTTAACAAAATATCACATAAAATGTCTTTTGTTTTTCTTTTTCTTAGATTCAATAGAGGACTTTTGGTCCTCGCACAAATCCTTTTTGGTTTTCTCATCACCGTGTTAATAAACAGTGTTGCCCATTTTCTGCAAAGCTACTAAGATTTGTGGAAAATATGGAATAGAAACAAATTCAACATTAAATATATCGAACAATCCTTTCGAAACAAGGATCATCTTTAATTAATTAATTTAATGATTGACCTTAATCAACTTCAAGTTATAACTCACACCTAGTTAGTTAAGTTTAGAATGTTACTTAAAACATAATCAACCCGTAAGGCAATATAAGGGTGCGTTAGAAAAGGCAGTACCTTTTCCTTATAATTGTCGAAACTAAATCTTTCATAATTATTCTCAAGCTGTGCTGTGTTGTATTTTCATTTCTTTTATATGTTTTTTTTAAATAGATCTGTTCTAAATATATACATCAGATTCTCTTTAAAGTAAATATTTTATGAGTCATAAATCAAAAAGAGTGGCGACTAAGAATACGTGTCTTAATCATCTTTCGTAAAGGCGAGTATATGAGAGGAATTGTAAAAAATTGGCCCGCCCGATCCAAATTTTTTATAACAATTTAACATACCGAAACACCACTATTCAGCGATTTTCGTCGAAAATTTAAAAATATGCAATTTTTTTAAATTAGATGTGAAAAGTGATGGAAAAATTTATCCGATCCAGTTCAAATTCAAAAGCCTTTGGCCAAAGCACTTCAGTGCAGCAAATTTCATTAAAATATATCAAAAATTGCAAAAATTATGTTACATATGTCCGCACAAACTTAATATGCCCCGTACTACAAGTTGCGTAGGTACAATGACTGGAAACCACAAGTTTTAAAACGATCAAGAAGACTTTATTTATAAGATTTCTTACTAACTGCACAATAAGAAATTTGTAGGGTAAAATTGTTTACTACCCCCTTGGGACGATATTGAATGCGAACATTATTTAAATTATGGGAATTGAAACACTCTGTGTTTACGAAAATTCAGCGAGTTACAGCGCATTCAAAAGGAGGTACAGCGAATTCGAAAAGAGGCACAGCGAAATCAAAAAAAAAAAACATGACATTGTTTACAAATCAAAGAGATGTATAGCGAATTCAAAAGAAACCGTATGAGAAATTTGTGAATAATTGAAAGAGCGAGTCGGCATTTGCTTACAATTGAGATATTCTTGCTCTTGATATTCCACAATATTCAGCAATAAATACAGATTATACATTATCGTTACTAAAAGCATACGTACTTATAAAAACCACCTACTTGAACAGATGAATGAGTGGAAAAAGAGTTTTTTCTCAAGAAACATAATATTTGTGTCTGAGAAAGAGATTTGTTTTATGCAAGTAGAGAAAGCCGACTTACAAGAAAATTTCTTGTTGTTCAGATTCTGATCGAAGATATTTTATTAATATTAACAAAGAAATTGAGAGAAATTTAAGAAACACTTACAACAAAATCGTTTCTTGAAAATTTAATCACATAAATATCGAAAAGGCATAAACATTTTTTAAAATTTGCTTTTCGCAAGTTATTAATTTTATTATAAAATGGTGGTTATAATTACGGGGGAATAGTTAACAGTATTTAATATTACCATATAACTTTAAATTTTAATCCTCTGATTTTGTTGTTTTTTACTTTTGTGTAATTTCTTTTTGCTTGTCATCTATGCAAACTATTTTCAAACATATCAAGCGTTCCGCTCAACTCCTGAACTGAGCGCAAAACATTGAACATTGAATTTGGCCTATAAACAATACAAACGGCCGGTGCGGTTTGTTTGAGTGAAGTAGTAAAAAAAGAGCGAAAAATCAGATGATTGTTGTTTACTTTTTAAGAGCGCCATTTTTATATCACACGAAGGTAAAGGTTTTATTAATTTAGCAAAACGTTTGCAACATCGGGAAAGAAGCTTCAGATACTCTATAAAGTGCAAAACATCATTACTCAGTATCAAATTCCGAGTTCATTTCCGTCATTCATATCCGTCTATCCCTCGTAACATAATTTTCTTACTTGCTCTGTGTTCCTTTAGATTTCCAATAAAATTTTACCGAACATCAATATATTATCGTCTACAGTTTTCAGTAAAATAAATAAAAATCATTATAGATGTTATTATTTCTAATAGAATATATAAATGAATATTCTCCAATATTTTTCTTCTTTAACCAGTTAACTGTAACGATCCCTTCAGCGATATGCTCTTCAAATATAGAGTACCTGTAATATGGCATTACATTGTAATGACAAAAGTAACTACATTCGTAATCATCTCATTTTATGAGGAAATCCGATAAGGACGGATGGACGGATAATGATATATAAGTTCGTAATACGCTAACTGGTTAATGGTTGCATTCTCACTCTATGTACATAAAAAGGAAACGATGATCATTTTAGAAAATACAAAACTATCTCTCAAACCTCAAAACTATTGAAAAAAACCTTGATAGTGCTCGCATAATAAATGGAATAAATGACACCAAATGCAATAAAGCAAGAGCTGCATTGGACTAAATTATCCAGATGGCCGCTTAAATCACGCAAACATGAAATTAATTATGTTCTGCTTTTTTTCAACTTTTAATAAAGAGGACCCAAATATTAATTTATTTGTTGTTGTATTTTCTTATTTCTATCTTTTTTTTTTCTCTTAAAAACACAAGCTACCGATTACGTCATTATATATAAAGGTCTCAATCCACTAAAAACAAGATCCCATCATCTTTTTAAGAGTAAATATGTAAATACGCGACCCAGAAAATGTGAGTTGTTTTCTTCCCGCCTTTGCTTATTCGTCCTTGCCGGAGTTTGGTGAAAAAGAAAATAACTGTGTGGATATAAGGAGTTTTTAGAACCTATTCGTGTGGATATAACGAGTTTTTAGAACCTATTCGTGTGGATATAACGAGTTTGTAGAACCTATTTCGATCATAATTCATGCAAGATGTGGATATGAGCAGTTTGTAGAACCTATTTCGATCATAATTCATGCAAGATATAGATATGAGCAGTTTGTAGAACCTATTTCGATCATAATTCATGCAAAAATAGCTAATATAACAACAACAAGTACGTACAAGTGCATACAAGTATGGCGGCGCACATACTTGTTGTTGTATGCCGCCAATATGAATGCAGGTGTTCAATAAATATACTGTTTTTTAATATATTCTTTTTTTTTTGATTGAATAATGAAATTTTAACAAAGTTGAAAACAGTACTCATACCCGAATTAACAAAATTTGGTAGTCATTGTTCATTCGAATTGGTGTTCGGGAAAATCTCACTTGTTTTAGATTTTTGGTTTTTATAGAACGAAAAGAGGTTACATTCAAGTTGAAAGTAGGGCACAGACGAGCTGCACATTTTCTTGAACTATTCAATTCAAAAAGAGGTAAAATCAGATTATCAGAGATCAGAAGTGGGGGGCCATGGTTAATGTTTGATAAGGCAGGACGCAAATTATATAAGGTTTATAATGACCCACTTAGAGTTATAGAATTATGGATAAAGAAAAAATTTGGTGTTTTGCAAATAACTCATTAGCCGTAATAAATATTTGCATGTTCTCTTTTAAGAAAAAGCCGGTCGGTTGTTTGACTAATACCCTATACATTTATATATTACATATTGTGCTATCAGAAAGCATCTGCAATAGTGTTTGAAAAAGTCTTTTTTTAAGATCATAAATAACATGAAAGATGAGTGCGTTCAATTTTTAAATTCACTCGCCATTTAATTATATTACGTTTAATGTCTAGACTGCAAAAAGTCTCAGCAAAATGCTTGACAAAGCCAATATAGCTGATGAGGAAAACCGTAATGAAAATCGCCAACAACAGGGATCCCTCAAAAGTGTCTGAATGTGTGTTTGCTTTTTCCGAATGATAGGCGGCATAAAGTATTAGAACGCAAGAAGACTTTTTCCAATTTTTCATTCAATTTTCCAATTTTTCATTCCAGTTTTCATGGAGAAGTGAAAGTCGAAGCACAGGAAATCTTTAAGTGGATGCGTTATCATTATTATCACCTATTTTCAATTGCCGATGACAATGAATACGTAATGCGGGTGCATTCATCATTGCATTGGATCGTCCTAATCATGCAAAGGTGATAATTGTGTGGTAGGGACTACGCCTACATATATATAAAAAAAAAACAGAGACATTTCTTTACACGGAGATCTCAGGCCGGTCTAAACATACATGTCTTTCTAAATACTAAATTACTTACAAAACAATAAAATAAAAATGTACCGTTTCCGTAAAAAGTAAATAAAGTTCTAGTTGGAAATAGAATCGCATCGTAGAAATTACGAAAAGCAAAAAAGAAAACTAAAAGTAAGTTAACGATGTATTTAACGACGTATGTAGACACGAATTAGTGAGAAAAAGTGGAAGCGACACAAAACATCAGCTAACCTTTGATCTCCCTGAGAATTCCGTAAGTGATTAGTGATTAGTCTTTAGGAAACTTTATATGAAACTTAAAGAACATTTTTAAATTCACTATTAATTATTGGTTTGCAAAGCTTTATTTTGTTATTCGATTTTCGACGGGATGTTTGTTGTCGCTTAGTAGTTATCAGAATTGCTTATTATATAGTTTAACGCAAAAGAGCTGAAGAAGAATTGTGTAAAAAAATTCTAGAGTTGGTTAAAATTAGTTTATAAGTTGAACTAGATTATTGGCTAAAGTAAGTTAAAGTTACGATTACAACAGAATGAAGTAATAGCTAAACTAACGTTAGACTGTGTCAAGCCTTGCCTTGTGATGACTAGCAAAGTAAGTAGAAAAGCTAAAGTAGTTTATGAACTAGAAATTAAACTTTCAAGTTAATTACATTGACCTTGACATTGCGTTGCGATGAGTATGCAAAGCATGTGTAAATTAAATTAGAAATAAATAAAGTAATGAATAATAAATTAATGCCCTACAATACATCGGAGTCTAAGGGGACAGTTTAGTTTTCCAAGGAGATTTACCTCGCGCATCAGTTTCAAACGGAATAGAATACAGCTATCATTAAATCGCGACACTCTGTGAAAAGAAGAAGAAGAATCTTAACTTCAAAGATCCTTTAGTGAGATGTTAAAGTATAATCGCGTAGAATCATAAATTAAACATAACGTCAAGTTGAAGCGTTTTGCTCACGCTTGAGCACGACAAGTATCGAACTGACATGAATTACTGAGTCTTTTGATTTAATAGAATTAGGGCTCCGTTTTGGTTTAATAGAATTTGCAATATGAAATTTTTGGTTTAATAGAATTTTGCTTTAATAGAATTAGGGCTCCGTTTTGGTTTAATAGAATTTGCAATATGAAATTTCGCCCGATTAACGTTTCAGGTTTTTAACTACCGTTTTCCATGCAAGAGAAACGTTTCACATTCTTAACTATACCGTTTCGCATGTAAAAGACGAAGAGAGTAATATCTGTTTGAATTGTATAGCAGCTTTAGTTAGTGGTGAGTTGGAATCATTGCATGTTAGAATTGATTTTTTTTTACAACACAAACACACACACGCATACACACACACACACACACACATTATAATCGAACAAAATTTAAAAATGTAAACGCAATTACAACACTGGCAACGAAATGGAGTAAACTGAGTGAAACGATATGGTAACCCTTGCGCTTCAAGCGAAGTGTGTATTTCAGTTAAAATCACCAAATCAAGTAGACATTTTTAGTTTGGATTCGAAAGAAGTGTTGTTGGAAGTTGAGTGAGGTGGAAAAAAAAGGGATAATTAAACATAGGTCGTGTGTGCGAAAAACGGATATAATTTATCTATAATAGATATTATTTTTATTAAAAATATTATTTTCAATTTAGAACGAGAATCTTGTAGCATTTTAAACAGGTAAATGGAATAAAAAAAGTTCAAATTTACAATGAACAGTAAAAAAATTTATGTGGATGTAAAGTGTGTATCTATAGCATCTTACTATTGAAATATGTCGGTAAGGTGTAGACAAAGAATATTTTGCAAATGTTAATAAGTGAAGTACAAAACAGGGTTTTTCTGTCTTTTTTTTTTTTTTCTTTTTTTCTTTTTTTTTTGCTTTTGTTTTTTCGTAAGAGTATATATTTTTAAAAAGCGAATTGATAGTGGTTTTAGATATGAATAAAGTAAGGGTGCGTATGCAGATACATATATATATTTGTGTATATATGTGTATATATGTATAAATATATATATATATATGTATATATATATTAATATATATACATATGTTGTGTATATATGTGTGCGAGTGTGTACGGCTAGTATTTTCCCCATATCCCTGTTGATTGCTCGAGTTTGGGTGTGCCTGCCGCAGTTGCAGCGACGATTGCTGCAATATTCCGTGCGTGGCTTACTAACTGAGTTGAAGTTAAATTGTACATCAATTTATCGCCTGGTTTCTTTGTTCTTTCGCACCATTAATACTCGTTCCACTATTTAGAAGTAAGTTTACCGTTTTCGCTTTTTATTACACCTCCATATATATATATATATATATATTTATATATATATATATATAAGTGCATCCCTTACATTTAATTTCTATGACTAATTCCTGAAGTACTTGAATATTGAAATCTATATCAGTATTACCGGTTAAAAAAAAAAAAAAGAAAAAAGAAAAAACTACCAAAACAAAGAAAATATTGTGTGTTTAGAAGAAAATTAAAAAAAAAATTTAATTTACACCAATTTATTAATTAATTTGAAGAAACATTTTTCGTTTTCGAAAAAGCGGCTTAAATGCTGTAGTATTGACATCTATAACAAAAAAAAAAAAAGTAAAAAAAAAATTCAAAGGGAGTGCCTTTTAGCGCCCACTCACTAAACCAACCACACATTTTAACATAAGCTGCAGGGGCTTCAAGTGGGCGTACGCTTAAAATTTAAATTGCAACATATGATACCGATTAAATTCTTAGATTTGCCGATTGTGTCTCCGTTCCATAGAGTCGGTCATGAGTTCAGGGATTTATGAAATAAAAAACTACAATTTTTCGAATAATAATCTGAAGGAAATTTTGCTTTATTTCTCTAGCACATGATGAAAGTCAGTCAATAACTAGTTTGGGAAGCTACAGCCACTCCTTGAAGTTTTTAATAAAAGAGAAAAAAAAAAAAAAAATATTCTTTTGTAGAAATTACATAACCGAATTCGACTGAAATAATAGGCGGAAGGCGAGTTGTCTAAAGTGCAAGTGAAGAGGAGAAAGGGAAGTTACAGAAATAAGAAGATGAACACTAAACGATGCTGGCCTAAAGCAGCTGCCTGCTTGATTCTACCTCAGTCTGCTCCTGATAGTGGAGTAGGCGTCGAAAAAACGTGTTAACGGAAATGGAAGATTTCGGTGATTGGACTTAGGTGTGGCTTGAAGGCAAAGTTTTAATATGTTCAGCGATTCAGCGAAGGAATTTAATTCTTTTTCATACGTTTTCCAATCGGTGGAGATAATAAGATAAACAAACTCTTACAGTTGTTCATAAAGATTGTCTTTTATGATTTTTCTTCTTAAATCTTAAATCTTTTGAAGAAACATTCTTTACTTTACTTTAAAAGTGATAATAAAAATCTTCTATATATGTTTACGTATGTTTTCGACGCCTAACTCAATTACATGTACATATAAGCTACTGCTGTCAGATACACAATACATTTAATTGGATGAAAAGATGGTGGGTAACAATGATTCGCTGATAAGGCGTTTATGACTTTCTTACTTACTTGTTTGTTACAGTCAATAATTCATTTTATAATGTCTAGGAGAATACTCATAGGAGACCACAGCATAACGTTATACTATATACTTTTTGTGTGATAAGTTTTCGCATTCGGGAGGAGGTTATCAAAGAAACTCTTACAAGTCTTTCCTCCGCACATATTTCTTTTGGTATAATTTTTCCATAAAGAAATACTTGAAATTTCTCATTTTTCAATTTTTCTATGCCATTGACTTTTTCTAGCAAAGGCGAGTGATTATTATTATTATTATTCCCTTTATGACAAATATCTTAGTGTTCCGTTAGATACAATGCGCAATGGAATTCATGTACCTTCATGTAATGGATTAGGAAAAGTTATAATTCAATGTTTGTCATGGAATCCCCAATCACTTTAAAGCACTTTTCTGTGACTGATGCTTGTTTGAAACAGTAGCGGGCGTGTTCAGCTTGTCTATTATTGGCTGGTTTGCTTTGCTATAGACCGCTGGTTTAATGCGATAAAAACGCTTCCAAACGCCTCTATATATATATATATGTGTGTGTGTGTGTGCAAAAACATATTTAAAGACATTTTCCTGGCGTCCTTATGCATGTTAGTCTCTATAAGCCTTAGTTACTTTAGATCTGTCCGTCCGTCCTCTGACGGTCACGAAAATTGTGATAAAAAGCCCAAATTAGGCTTTACAGAGCTTTGCAGAGTTGATAATTATAACGATTCACTCAGAAGTTAACTCCTAATAAATAAAAGTTAGACTATAGTTCAACGCCGTACTTACTGTTTAAAATCCTAATAAGAGAAGGATTATAATGCACCTTTGAGGCCTTTCAGAATAAGCTAAGAATTTTAACTTTCTTCAAACCATCTAAAAGGTCAGGCTTGGCTTAATGCATTTAATGCATTTACAGCTTCTTTTAAGAAAGACCTCGTGACGAATACTAAGGCAAGGGATGGTACGTACGTCTCTAAGGCTCGTTAGCTATTTGAAGGGATTACAGCAAAATAGAGGAGAAAGAGAAGAGTACGTTCGCCTTGAAAATGGAAACATCTGTCAATGCAGATAAATTACTTCAGGCGTGGGCAAACGTGGCTCAGTTCACATTTGTTTAATTCATTTGTCCGTCAAAATTCTTTCCTCGCAAAGATCAGCTATAGAGCTCTATTATTGCATAAATACTTTTTCCGATTCCTTGATGAGTATCTATTCCTTTTATTGTTTTCTCATTAAATCTCATCATTGACTTTTCCGATAAGCATGTAAAACGATCGAAATAAATTTATGGATTTCTTAATATATTTAAAAGCTTTCATTAATTGCAGGAAATATTACTTGCTTTAGATTGATTGAAAAACGTTAGGTTTCTTGCTTTTTCTATTCAATTTATCTAATTTCGAGATCGTGTTAAAGCGAAATTATTATGCAAGTGCCTTGTTAAACGATAATTACCTGCAAATGAATTTCTTTGGGTTTGAACTTTGAGTTCGCATTAAGTTATATATAGGTTGACATTTAATAAGAACAGCAAAAGAAGGAAGCAAAAGCAAAATATTATTAACTAAATTCCAAAATCCTTTAAATTTGATTACCGATTTCAATTGTATGTACATACATACATACATATATGCATCGAAAAGCGACTCTTTACTACAAAATCAATTGAATCAGTATGTAGTGTGGCATCTAATGAAAATGAAATGAAATTTTTTTGGTTTAAAGCAGAAAAGTAATTTTTTTTTTTTTTTATAGATTTTGTTCGCTTAAATGATGTTATGGGGAATTCGGTCAACGTCGTCTCGAATGTATATCATGTCAGCTAAAAGTGTAAAAAAAAAAAAGTAAAAATTGCATTTAAGATGATCCGTCACAGTTGTCTTGAATGAATTGTTTGATACCCTCCAACCGTATACCATCGTTAGCAGACGATCATACAAGAGATAAAGAATGCTATATATTACAGATACGTTCGTAATTAAGTAAATCTATGGACGGAAAGGGGAAATTCAGAAATAAAATCATTTATTGTTAGCCTAGGGAAGTGTATTATCAATGATGCGTTCTTCGCAATTGGCTGCCTATTGAAATTGCAAGATCACATCTCCAAGAGTATAAAGGCGGCTTTATTTAATATAAATACCATTAGTAATGTTAAAATTTTGTAATAGGAACGAATATAAAATTCTTGTAAGCAAGCAACAAAAAGTTAAGACAGGTCAGCCTCATTTCCTTCAAGCAGACATAAGGAGAACAAGCGCGAAAGTGAAAAAAAGTCATTTAGGGCTAATCTTCTAAAGAATTTTATTGTATTTTATTTAAACAGACGAAACACGCCCAAATATATTTACTAAATATCAGATCTTTGTCGCCTATAGGTTGGCCATTGGGAAAACTTTGCCTATTTATTGCCTTAATTTGTGGTCAACTGATTTATGTACAAGTTTCAGTTTTCTATCTGAATTTTCTGCGTATTTACAAGAAGCAATCACAAAGTGGTAATGGGCTCTCTGGCTTGCTGGCTTCGCTTAGCGTTACAAACGGAATAATAGATTTGATTTACTTACTTGCTTTCATAGCAAATGTAAGAAAGTATTTTAGCGTAGAGTTCATTGCCACACACTATCTATTCTACTTCACTCTAGAATACTGCACTCGAATGTTTATAGAATTCCCAAAAAAAATTCAACCTAAATTATCAGTTTCTGACATAAACGTATTGTCGTTCGATTGTCTTTCGATTCTTATTCGATTTTGAAATTGTTTGTTGAAATTCGTATCAATAAAGAAAAGGCAAAATATTTTTCGCAGTGTATTCGCCGGCTAAAATAACAGAAAAAAAAAAAGAAAAGAAAAGAAAGAAATGTAATGAACATTTTGTATATATAAATAGATAATTGTAAAGTTTAAATTGCAATTTTTAAACATTACATTGTTGTCTGTGTACACAAACATTTTATTATTTGATCTTTGTGTTAAATTTATTTCTTCAACATTTTTCAGAACAGAGAAAGCTATGGGAAAAACTCAAAGCAAACGCTCAGTAGATATCACCACCGATAGCAAGAAGGCTTGTGAAGATGAGGTTACCGAAAAAATGGAAAAGATTGAAGATATTGATCAAAAAGTGATGAACGGAGATGCAGCTATCCAGGAAAAAGTTAATTCAGAGGTATATTATTTCTTTCAATCGTATCGCTAAGCATATCTGAGATATTTGTATATACTTTGATTAAATCAATATACTATTCATCTGATTCCAGATAGATAGTCACTTTTTATGATTCAAATGATGAGAGAATGAAATGGTTATTAATTTTCTTTACTTTAAACTTTTAAAATCTTGAATATCGGATGAAAGGCTCCCCTGCAAGTTGTGTACTGTGGACAAACATTCGAATATATGCGTCTGTCCGTCATTCATTCATTGAAGGCGCAAAATGGGATAAAAAGCCTTTTAGCTCAATTCCACAGAACGATATTTAAAGTGCTTGCAATTCATAGATAAGTCCATAATATCGGAAAAAGTGGTGGTATCGCTTAGGTAATCACATTGTTTTTCCATAAAGCGCAGTACACATTGAAAAATGTTTATATATATATATGTATATCTTTTAGAGAAAGCGACTGCTCAATGAATAAAGATCAGGCTACTTTTTTATGATTATGAAGTCGTCCTTACTTCCTATCGACTTTTCTTTCTGCATTAAGTGCATTACATCATTCTATCTTACCCTCGCAAAAAAAGTATAGGCTGCTCTCTAAACTACTTAAGGACAGACCCTAATTAATCTGAATAAATACGAAAAATTCCAAAATATTTCAGTAAAAACAAAAAAAAAAACAAACAAAACCAATAGATATGTGACATGAAAAGGAAGCACGGATGTAAATATTTTCCCCAATCAGTTAGACAACGACTGTATCTATTTATCGTTCACAGCTGAATATAATACTGCTCGAATGTCAATTATGTCGTAGTATGGGATCATAAATTTACGCACGCTATTGTTTATTTGAAAAAATGTAAACAAAAAAATGTTTTGTTAACGGATATCCAAGAACGATTTTATAGCTTCGTTGATTTATTTCAAACTGAAATAATATTTAATGCTTTGAATTTCGCTGGCATCGTATTTCTAGTCAGTTTATTTAAAAAAAAAATTTTTTTTTTAACTCTGCGCCACGTAATGTGATATTCAAAACTAGATTTATTGTTGTGTTGTTTAAAAAAATGATCATTTTTTTAAGTTTTGAACTGCTTTCTAAACTGTCAAACTACATAAATATTTTTGTTTAGCTGGTTTGCACACGTATACGTATATATAAATATAGGTAGATTTTTTTGTGAAAATTATTATTTATTTACTCACCTGTTTTTTTTTTTGTTTTTAAGAAAAAGGATGCTGAAGAATTGGAGAATGATAAGGATATTACAACTGAAAAAAAGGTGGACTCGCTGGCAGGTGGCGATAGTGTGGATCCTCCACCAGCCGCTGAAACACCTAAGGACGATAGCTCGGCCACCGGTGAGGAAATTTCCCCACTTAGTGAAGAAAACGGGAAAAAGAATAAGAAGGAGAAAGTAAAAAAGAAATGGTCTTTCCGCAGCATCTCATTTGGCAAAAAGGATAAACAAAAGCCACCTAAAACCGATGATGATATGTCGTGTGCAAATAATGGTACAGAAGAAAAAACTGTCCCAAATACTAAAGTAAGTGTTTGATTAGCAAAAATTATGTGATTTAGTTGAAATATTTTTTCTATATATGTATTTAGGAGCCTGAAGAATCACAAGAGGATCACTTATCAAATGCTGCCGGAGTTGTTAATGAACAAACGGCGGAGCAAAATGAAAATAGCCATGCGACTAATAAGGATTTAAGCGAACAACAAGGTGAAGAGAAATTGACTGAATCATTAACCGATGAGGCAAATAAAGTCACCACCGTTGTTAAAACTGAAATAAATACTAATGTTCAAAAACAGACTGCCGTAGAACTTGAACAGACTGAAAAACCCATCAATATAACTTCCGAAACATTTGATAACAAAGAGACTGCTGAGGTAGTTGTCACTTTTTCAAGCCAAGACGGGGCTTTAAATAACGTCAACGGCCCAACTGACTCAACTGAAATGAATGGTAAAGAGGCGGCCTTTGAAGTAATCAATGAAAATTTAAATGATAAAAGCATTTCCGGTGAGATTGCAAACGAGACTACTACTACTACGACTGCCACCGCCTTTCTGAATGGTGAAAACACCGAAAATATTGATACGAATGGGGAATCTGAACTTGAACAGACCAAGGCGCAAATCGAGGTAAACACCAAAACTGATAAGACTCATGCTGTCACTTTAGAAAAGTTCTCCTCCCCTTCCATACCTCCCGAACCCCAAACACAAATCCAAGATTTTGAAGAAAAGACCAGAAATCAGTCCGCTGATTATGACGAAAAAATCATCGCAGTAGTTGCAACAGGGACGGAATGTTCCCAACAACAAATTGAGGAAAATAATGAAAATTTGCCTCCTCCCCTTCCTAAATCCCCACCTCCTTCACCGGTCTTCCAATCCGACAATACGACTGAAATTGAATTAAGAACGAACTACTACGACATATCCGAAACTGCAAAGTCTGAAACATGTCTCCAAGATGAATATAAAGACACAAGCCCGCCAATTTCCGTCATAAAGGTAGAGGATTATAAGAGACTGCAGGAAGAAGAATGTTCTAATGCCGAAGAAGATTCGGTAGAAAATCTGCACAACCCAAACTATATATCGGAAACAGAAATACAAGTTAAAGAATGTGTTAACAATCGTGAAACGTCCGTAATAACCAACATATTAGAGATAATGCTAGAGGAAGCTTCTAACATTAATCAACAAACTGAGATTAAAATAGAACAAATAATTACGGGAGAAGAAAGGCAAGAAGATATTATTAGTACACATTCTTCAAGCGAAACAAATGAATCTTCTCCGACAATAAACACATCGACCGAAGTGGACGAAAACAATCTGGCTATTACGGCGGCAGTGGTCGTTAATGAAATTGCTGAAAAAGCCATGCAAATTATGAATGAAAACAGTTTATGTCAAAATGACTTAAACATTTCGGATGAGGTGTTTGGACAACCGCAAACGGAGTTGCCTGTAGAAAAGATCGCTTTTGAAAGCAGTAGTAAACAAGAAATCGAAATAGAAGAGACAAATGACCACTTAGTAAATCCGAATGAACAAAGGATGGAAAAGTTGGTTGTTGTTGTTGGAAGCAAAGAAACCTGTTTAACTACTACTGATATTGAATCCGAAACCGAAACCGAAACCAAGACCAATTTACTGTCGTATCCTTTCGAGACGACAATCGAAACAAGTGACCAGATGTCATAGAAGATCGGTGGTCTTATGCTAATTCTCTCAATATACATTCGAGTTTAACTAAGGTGAATACTCGTTAGACTACACTTTTAACTACTTGTTGCGCAAGACTATAAAAAAAAAAAAAAAAAAAAAAAAAAAAAAATTAACTCAATAATCGACTAAATTTGGGAAAAACATTGATTCCTTTCGCATCTAAAACATAGAAAGAGAACGAATAATTGTTTATCCACGTGGCAATGATTCTTTTCCCCATTTGCATGCAAAACAGAAACGATTAACTGTACTGTAAACCCCAAATAGTGCTACTTTTTTAATTGCAATATCTATCTGATCTAAATGCTTCTAAGCCATTACCCACCCATTTTAACAATCATCGCTGTGCACGGATTTGTGGTAAAAAGCAAAAAAAACAAAACAAAACAAAACAAAATCTCATTAAAGTAAAATGAAAAAAACATTCGTTCCTGCTTTAACTCTTTCTCTTTTCAACAGAGCTAAAAATTATTATTTTTTTTTAAATTAAATTTAATAAGATTAAAAAATTTGTGTTCATTACGTTTCATTTAAATCCCAAAATTGTTTAATATTTCGTTTAAATCACAAAATGTAATAACTAATAGCGAATGAGAATGAGTTCGAAAATGTCTTAAACCTTTTTACCCGACCGTAACTTATTATGAAATAAAATGAAAATAATAATGGCGCCTTGAATCTCCATTACTGAAATTCTATAGAACTTTCGTTACTTTCACTTTAAGGCAAAATAAAATATATTTTGACGCACAAAGGCATATGTAAAACCCAGAGACCACGCCCAAATTTAATAATTAATAAAATGTGAAAGTTACATTCACCTCGGCTTAGATCGTACTCAGGTACTCAGTTTATTAACGGGTTTTCGGATATTGACGAGCGTTTCAGTTCAGAATACTTTTGCGAGAGAATACTTTGCTTGAAAGCAAGTTAAAGCTTATTCTAGGCGTATAAAAATGACCTTGAGGAGGAGGGTTTCAAATGTGGCAAATACTTATTCGTCACCTATCTTGAGCACGTGTGAGTTTTTTGTGATATAAAAACTTTTCATGTCAAGCTTTAGGTGGGAAGGAAGGAGAAAGTCCGAGGCCAATAAGATTTATATGTAAAATAGTTAATTGAAATTTTTATGCTCTTCTTGCAATATAACGTATTTTTTTCAGGGGAAATTTTCAAAGTATGCTCCCATCCCGTTCAACTTTCCCACATTCGTTTGATAGCGCAGAGTACTACTTTTCACCGATTTTCATTGAGAATTGTTGAAATTGAAAAATTTTTTTGTATATAAAGAATTTCAAAATAGATAGAGGATTATAGCGAGAGTGATCGTAAATACGATCTGAGACAAAATATGACAACACAGGAAATTTCATTAAAATATCTTGAAAATTGTGATAAAAACAAATCAAAAGACACTGGACAGAAGGACAAGACTGTTAAATCGATTGGAGTGAAAGAATAAAAACTGGATCTACATTTCAATTTGTTGCTAGATGGTAATGCATTTGCGATATCCTCTATCACAAGTAACACAGGATGTAAAAACATTTGAAGTGCGAAGGTATGGTAGATTTGTCCTTCTGTTTGTAATATTAAGAACAGGGCATAATGATTGGTGTGAAATCCTAAATCGACTTGGCGCTGTCCGGCTGTCCGTGTGGCGTTTTCCAAGTGAAACGTTACGGGCGAAAAAATTTCGATGGAAAATATATTTATATTTATATATGTATATAAACGGTGACTACTGATTAAAAGTAATTGTGGCCAAGATTTGCAAGAAGCAAAAAACTGTTAAAGGCCAATGTATAGAAAGAGACCCGATCGACTAATTGACACGCCTACAATTAACAAAGCACATTAAAAACTTGTCCTAAAGACTTATTAATCATTCCTTAGTTCGTGAGGGTTTTTAGCGAATCACGTCTAGTTTCGAGATCTATGATGATCTATGGCCAGTAGCTTTCGCCAACATAAATCCGTTTAATCGAAAAGTATTAAGTATTCAAAATTCAATTGTAGATGGGGGGAATTACTCCATGACTGCGTCTATCTTGTTCAAGAAATCTTTTTTTAGAAATGTTCGATTTTAATAAAAATAAAATGGAAATCCATTGCACTGAAGAGTTAGTTACGCTGTACATGCACTAGGCTGAGGAAAGGTTTAAAATTCCGTTTCGCTACAAAAACACTCGTACAAGTGGATTGACGTTCTTGAACTCATAATTAAAATAACAAAAATACATTGACAAAATTGCTAAATAATTTTTCTTTTAATCGGACATTTTTCTAATATTTAAACTTATTTTTAAACTTATTTTGCCTTTAATTTTTTTCTTTTTTTTTTTCATAACTGTCGCTAGGTAGAACAGTGCGTCTTCCGTGGTTTATTTTAACTTCGTTTGCAGTCAGAGCAACTCTAGTTACTCGCCAAAAAATTCTATGCGGCTATCCGTACATTCGCTTATTTTTTGAATTCTTGCCATAACCAAAGTGGATGCCATTTGATGTTTACTCCTTTATTTATAAAAAAAACAGAATACGATTCTTTGCAATAGGAGAATATTAGACTATCATACCTACAAGAGATATGCTCATGTAACGTGATACCGTCGATAACCTTTAAGTCAAGACTATTCAATGCTGGGCAAAACTTTGTTAACGTTGTCTTCCCTTTATCGATGAAAAATGTGTTCACACTTAAAAGTAACGAAAGATGAAGAGGTTAATAAAAGATTGCTTTACCCAAAAATTAAAAAAAAAAAAAAAAAAATTAAATTAAACAAGTTTTAGGTCATAGCATGTTAAGGATACACACATGTCCAGGATGTGTAAAAAACAAAATTCATGGCTCTGTGCTTTCAACTTATTTTTGAATGTTTGTATTTATTACACAAAAGCGCCGCTTCACCCAACTGTTTATTTCTAAAAGTTAAAAAATGTTTTAAAACTTGTCACAAACACTGTGCCCATCACTCAGTGCGCCATTCAACAAAAATAAACAGAATTTTGGAACACTAGGGTTATCGAAAAGCTTAGGACTAATATCGTCTCCATGGATTTAAGTAAAAAAAGAAAAAGTCTTGATTGTTGCAGGTATCACAGATTTTGCAACGCGACGTAGTAGTTGTATTTTTTAATTTTAATATCGTTTTTCTTCTAATTATTTATTTATTTTTTTTTGTTTTATTTTTTTTTTGATATGATTTTTATATTTCTAACTCGGCTTTAACTTTTAAATTTTTCTTTGTCTAATATATTTAACGTTTTCTTCAGTTTAAAATTTTTTTAACTTGTAATTATTTACATGGGGGCTTATCTTTCTATAAATTCTTTTCAGGATTTCGTTAACCCGGAGGATTTGAAGGAGAAGATGATCATGGCAACAAAGGATCTTTCCATCACATGCGAATAATCTCTTAGAATTAAATATTAACACATTTTTGTCATTTATATATTTTAATCATTTTGTACAACTTCATATCCGTAATCCAAGATTAAATACAAAATAAAGTATACAACAGATTTCTATAAAAAAAGTGAAAAGCGAAACAAAACGGATAGACATCGCCATGCAAAGAAGACTTAATCTAATTTTTAATCTTTACTTTTAGACTTTTATACGAAGAATACATTTTATTAGAACGAAAATGATATGTCCATGTATTAAAAATGCGTTTCGAAACGAAAAATGAACCTTCTTTTGTTGGCATCACAGGATACAGTTTCCTATCGTAGCTAAAGGGATTTTCAATATAATTAAAAACATTTGTTACGAATGAACTTCGATTAAACGGCTGATTATCGACTAAACTCTGATGTAATTCTAATAAAAAATATTTCCACCGCGGTTTGTAATAATCCTGCACTATCCCAGACCATTGTTTCGTTGCGTAATCTCCAATCTGACTCTTTGGACCCCAAGTTGTTATTTGATTTCGAGCATTAAATTCAAATAGTTTTTGCTCCGCTAAGCCTTCTTTGCCGTATTTTTTCGAATCTTCAAGCCATGTGCCTAGCAAAAAATGTACGTTTGTCGCTAAAATTTCTTCTAAATTATCAAAAAGTTCCATTAACTTGTCGACCAAATAGTTGAATCTCTCAATTTGATGCCTTCTATAAGCGGCTATTATGTTAATGTACAATTGCTCGGATACAATTTGCAAGAATTGTCTCGTTATGTCGACCAGATCGTATTCGTATTCCGCGTAATGCGTAACAGGTATGGAAAAATTTGAATCTAGCATAAGCTGCCAAGCTTTATAAACATCGGAACAGTTAAACCACGTCCATGGTTTTAGATTTGTTGATGGTCTTCGGGTTATAACATACTTGCCGTGTATTTTTATTAATCCATTGTAGGCATACACTGAGTTTTTTAATAGATTCCAGGCATTATGTAAATTCAAATTATTTACCCCGTAGCGTACATTGGCGTAGGTATTAAACCATTCCTCTGTATCGAAATCATCTTTAACCCAGCCCCGTTCCAGGGCAAAAGAGTAAATAACGTAGTTTTGATCAATACCTTCGGGAGTTATACCAACTCCTACCATCGTGCTATTAGCCATTTGGCGCGCTTTACGAATTCCGGTATTAACAGCATCGACTGAGCCGTGCATTCCCAATGTGCCTCCAAAATTATGAAGCATACACCATATGAAGGGCTGGCCGTGAAATGAATGTGTACGCTCGTACTGGGGAAACTGTTCACTTTGTAAGTCCAAAACAAGTAAATTCCCTATTGGCACAGCCAATAGGAATGTCTTTATCAGATCATCGCTCCAAAATATATTACTTACAAACATCCAATCCTGCAGAAGCCAAATTGCTTTAGGATCAACTGATCGCATGGAATCATAAATATAGTACGCTGTCATGTTTAGATAATCCTTTGTAAACATACGGGGTTTTAGTTCATTAAACGGATCAGTAAAATATATATGATCAGTGCCATAAGCATTAATTGCTTTAAACAGAAATTTTCTGGAAATATTTTTAAAAAGCGTTTCACACGGATCCACATACAGCGGACAGCAATATTGATCTGGAAACCTATTCCAACGATCTGCAATCGAAAAGTTTACATTCGGATATAGACGCCGCATTGCAATGGGCAAATGTCCTGCAAAAGCGGGGATTGCGACTGTCATGCCGAAAGCACGCTGTCTTTTTATTATCTGCTGTTGCAATAACATCTGCAATTTTCTGAAGCCGGATGGAAGTGGACCTGCCCAACCACGAATATTACCCATTCGTAACCTGGTAACGTAAAAAAAAAAAATAAAATAATAATAATAATAATAATAAAGTAACGACGCAGTACGTTAGCTGATTTCTTTATATACCAGGGTAGAAATGCTGGTCCAGTAAAGTGGTCATCTATTTCTTCTTCAGATAATCCCAATTCAGAATAGATTTCGTACCATAACTGCTCTTGGCTAGGCGCTATAGTTAAGCTAATTCCCATCATTGCCATCCAATCGATGTGCTGAATCCATTTGTCCAAGTCCCACCAAATAAAGCTGTATCCCCATGTACATACATTCTGATAGTAAATAATGCTGCTTTCCGAAGTAGAGTTGATTGAAACATTAGGGAATAACGTGCTGTCCGATAACTCAATATATTCATTGTACCAATAAACGTCTTTGCCAATATAATGCTTTAAATAATAATGAAATCCTTTAGCTGCTGATAAGCCATCGTATGCCGCAATTGAAATTACGCTCTCGTTGGTTTTTAAAATCTATGAAAGAAGTAAAAATGTTGGGTAGATGTACAATAAAGAACAAACCGCACATTTTATACCCTACACCACTTGTGATACATTAGGTGTTTTATTAAGTTTGTGTGGGCCTATGCAACATCCAGTAGGTTATGTCTTTTGGCTTAGCTATTATATTAAGGAGGGAAATATTAGAAACATATTCATGCGACAAATCAAGTGGCCAAACGGATTACGAACGCAGTCTAAACTGCAGCATTTTATGATTAAAATTATTGAATAGATTTAAATTTTTAGATTGGATTAAAATTTATTGCGGTAAATGTGGACTGCATTGGTTTATTGCTCGATCAGGGTTCCCATGAAAAGTAAACCTTTATGTATCCTTTTGAGAAACAGTATTAGGCGAAGGGGTGTACGGTATTTAATAATCGGCTATACACGACCATAAGGTCCCTTAATTCATTAAACGAATCCTTACCT
Source organism: Glossina austeni (assembly GCA_000688735.1). Taxonomy (NCBI): domain Eukaryota; kingdom Metazoa; phylum Arthropoda; class Insecta; order Diptera; family Glossinidae; genus Glossina; species Glossina austeni. Next base: position 180,939 of record KK502579.1, read on the forward strand.
GAAAGCTTCGATATTTAAATTTTTTATCAATTTTTATTGCAAATTTGTTGGCATGTTTTCCAAGAGTCCTCCCTATTAATTCCAATACTAAATCTTCTTCAGCTTCGTAGGACGATTGCAACAGTTGGGCGAGCACTGAAACGAAATGTTTACTTCACATATATATGCAGGTATAAGCATGCTTTACTCAACTATTCTGTTTAATTAAGGGAATAGAATTACACTTTTATGCCCACCACTGAAAGATGGGGGTCTACTTATATTTTGTTTTTTATCATCAATCTATGTAACGCCCGAAGGGGAGCTTCAGAGACCCTATAATGATCCAAGTGAAATTCTGAGTTGATTTAGCCATGTCTGTCCGTCTGTGTTGTATGTGTTGTTGGCACTCTTCTGGTTACAAAAAAAAAAGATATCGACTTCAAATTTCGTAGGAACATTGAAAGCGTTCGCACGCAGGTTGATATTGAAATTAGTCAAAGCAGAAGCCCGCGCTGGAACATGAACTGCACGCAACTACGGTTTTCTTAACAAAAATTTGTGGGTTTTTACTCGTTACTCAGAAATTATAAAATTTAGAAAGCTGAAATTTTCCACATTTACTTTACGAAACAATCTACTCTTTGCATGCAAAAATGGATATAATCGGCTTTGCTCACACAAAGTTACAAGTAATTAAATTTTTGTTTCACTTTTTTGAAGTCCTATTATCCAAAGAAGACAGAATGTTTAAAGCTATTTTGTACACTCCTCATATGAAGATATATTATGTGCCTAAAAAGGGGTTAATTTTAAAATGAATATGGTGAACACCGCGATAAATTTTTTCCACAATCATACCAGCGATGTGGATACCAAATAAAACAAATTGGAGAATGGAATGCGAAAAGCGTAGAGGTGGGTATGCGAGATTCGGTCACCGCCGTATATAACTTTCTTAATTGTTTGTTTTTTTGTAAGAGTTGTCGGAATTGTGACTTAATAAAAATTCTATTATTATTTCTTCATTTATTTTTGCGATAAAATAACAATAAATTATACGTTTTTTCAATGAGGTCAATGGCTTCATTTGTGCAACCAGGATGTTTACAACAGACATTACACAGGCGAAAAGGCAGCCAGATGAGCTGATCAAGAATATATATACATTATGGGATCTTTAAATTTTTCTTCTGGGCGTTGCAAATGTTCCGACAAAATGTATGCACCACTCGTTCTTCAGTCGCGGGTATAAAAATCGTGGGCAAGCATCGAATGCATGAAAAGGCAGCCGATAGGTAATATCCAAAAAAAAAAAAACTTTGAAAACATTCTATTGCAAAATTTTGACTTAACCTAAGAAAAGCCGCGAACTTATTAATGACACTCTAATAATATCATTCAAGTGGTGGAATATCGATAAAATCCTAATTAAGTTTGAAAAAGATTGCCCTAGATATCACTTCAACTCACCTGAACTCTTCTTTCATATCTTGAACAAGTGGCGTGTTTGTTGATTGTTCATCTCGAAATCAATCAATTAATTCAACGCTTACACTGAATATCTGCTTAAACCCACCAACTGAATACAATATCAGTCGCATAGAATACTATGCAATTTCCTCCTTCCCTTGAAATTCATCTTACTGTGTTTTGTAAGTGATTTCATTTACCTACAACAAGTTACAATTCACAGAACACCCTACAAGGCTTCTTGCTTAAACGTTAACATAAGGATGGTGCTTAACATCCGGCCTACTCCAATGGAACTTATGTCGATCCGAAAGTGAATCTCGTTTTTTCGCTATCCTCTATCTTTTCTACGATCACTATAACTGTAGGTATCGTTACTATTTATGCTTTCAATTTTCATCTATTATCGCATTCAATTCAACTTCAAACATAAACTCTACGAAATCTCGCTTGTTTCTATTGATTGAAAACTCGCTGATGGCGACAAACAGGTAATCCTCCTTGCGGATCTCATTAGAAACGATGTAATAGAATTAAGTTTCACCTTCCTATGTTAACAGGCTATGATTAAATGTAAAGAGTTTAATGGTATAAGATTATATACTTACCATATTCACCTCAAGGTGAATATAGTTTTTTTTTGTAATTTAATTCTTAAGAATATTGTAAGGAAATTTATTTTTCCAAAACGTTGACGAATACCTGGATTCGGACAAAGGAATGCTAGCCAGCAAGGCCCTTCACAGTGATGATCAAACAAACATTTAAGTAAGTAAACATATGCGAAGATCTCGTTAGATCAAGTAAACTTTTGTATTTAGTCGGCGCAACAACATTTCGATTTATAATAGGAATTAACATTATTGGGAATGAATTCAAAATACACTTAAGTTTTTTATTTAGTAAACTATTATAACTTATATTACCAGCGAATATTAATACCGTAACAAATAATTTAATTGCAAGCATTTCGTGTGTATATTATTGCAAATGAAATACAAAAGTCTGGTTATACGACAAGTTAACATACCTTTCCTGCGTTGAAATTTCTCGGAATAACAGAATGGTAATGAAACAAATAGCAGTCAAATAGTTTAGGATACGTAATATATGTAATTAATTAGAAAACGAAAGTTTGCACGTGTGGCAACACACTGAATATTTAATTCGTGTGGCAACGGAAAGCCCGGTTAAATATAATGCAATCAAAGCAAATTTTCAAGATATTGCTGAACTCTGCATTTTGTAAGTAATCATTTTAATTGTGAGTCGGAAATTATTTCACATACTGTAACAATGACGCTTGAAGACATGATGAAACGTAAATTTATAGCTGCTCTGAAGATGGTTTCTGAAATTGATTTATCTTCGAATTTGCTAAAGCGTGCCCCGATTTTAGCAAAGATTTGACGAAAGAAGGAGGATCATACGCGCTACGTTTCGCCAGTTACACTTTATTTGAAATGAGGCATTTAATTAAAACTGCTAAGAAATCTGGTAATAATTTGGTCCTCAGGGTTCGGTTTAATGAAAACACAATTGTAATAGTTTTGGGTGGTTGTACCACACAGCCTAAATTCGAAAACAATCAGTTATTATTAACGACGGATGAGGCGAGCTTATTAGCAGTGACTGTATTATCCAAGCAAGTACCAGTTTTATTGGAAGAAGGCAGGATGGTATTAACACCGTTGGCAGAAGCTGTTTTTTCAAGGCTCGCCATTGAAAACATTGCAGTGGAAACAAAGCAAGACAAAGCTTCGATTTTGATCAGTGTTATCCAGAGTTGTCAAAATGGTGGGCAAAATTTGGAAATGTCTGACGCCTCTATTGCATTGGTTGCGAGCGTATGTGCAACTGCAAATATGAAAAATGAAAGCTTAAGAAACAAATTCATTTCAAGAACATATAAACAATATGCAGCTGTTGGAAAACAAATTGACGAAGCAAAATTTTGGATTTATGCGCAAAATACTGCTGTCGTCCCAGACGAATTTATAGACAACTTAACGAGAATATTGGATGAAGCTCAAAGAACTCGTTATTCTGGTACAAACAGCGATACCGCAAAAGTTGATTCTATAGGTTCTACTTCTACCGGTACTGCAGCGCAAGATGCAAAAGAGAATCCGAGTGTAACTGACGCCACCAACGAGGCAGCTGGTTGGCAAGATCCCATCTCTTTAAAGTTTGTTGAAGTGAATAAAAATAGGGATCATAGCTTGAATTAATAAGATATTATGCTTCCAAGATTTTGCTGGAGGCGGGTACTTTTTAATTGATTTTAGAAATAAACCTAAGAATTCGTTAGAGTTTATTGTTTATTTGATTGAAGAGATGACTTTTGATTTAATTATTATATGAAAGTGGGAATTATTGCAAACGTATTCGTTTAATTAATTATTAATTATAATATATATATATAATATAAAATATAATATAATTATTAATTAATTGGGCAAGTAGATTATGTCAAAGACTTGGCCTAATTTCGATTAAAAGTTAAACTGGGTCATGCTTGATATTTCGAAGAAATCAGTCACTTATGTAAAGTAAGATTTTAATAAGATTTCGATTTCAATATATTTTGTCGTAACTGTAAAAGCAGAAGAAAATCACCGTTTTCACTATTTTGAAGTTTTCGTTAGCGCGAAAGATAAGACGAAACTTTGAATACTAAAGGACGATTCGTGGCACCATATGCTGTACTTACACTTAGTGTGTATTTAGTGTGTTAGTGTCATGAAAATGTAATGATCAAGTTTGCAAAACCACCACATCCACTATAATTTTTTTATAATTATTCGGAAATCTTCGAAAACAGAAGAAGAGTGTATCAAGCAAATGTGTTTTATCAGTAAAACATTTGAAAAGATTTGGTGACAAAGTAAAACGATTGATGATAATCTCAGCGGGAAGATGGAACAATCTTCATAGTAAAGCCGCTTCATTTTCTTTAATTTCTTTACATACATATAAGTTTTTGATATCACTCGGCAGGAGCGTGCCGTGCCATAGAAACGCCGCCCTGTAGCCTCCACCCTTTTATATTTAAGACCATTGATTATAATCGTTGAACTGTGCATAATCTAACAATGCTAGATGGTGGGGATTACAAGTGCGTGGTCGATTCGTCCGTTAACGAAATCTCAGCTAAAAGTAGTATAAGGTGCTCCTGGGGCCCCAGGTGATGTCCAAGTAATAGATATTGGAAAAACGGAATGGATGGATTGTGATTATTACATATTAGATGATGTATACATATACATATTATTATACATATATATATGTGTGTGGATAACTTACTCCATATTTATTAAATTTTATTTTTTATATTTATTTGTGTTGTGGTTCTGTTATTTTTTCTTCTTTCTTCTTCCTTTTTTTTTATTTGGAAGCAATGAGAAAATTAAACGAGCGAGTCTGAATTAGCACTTGTTGCATGACAATGGAATACGGTTCCAGAAATGGAATATTCAAATACAACTTCGTTTAAAAAGAGAAAAATAAAAATAATAGAAATTTTAATATATTATTAAAACATACCTATTGATATATTCATGTCTAGCAAGCGCCAAATAAAACTGTAATATGAATTACTTTAAAATTTGTTGTTGGTTCGCAACGTTGTACAAAGTAATANTATTCGTCGCAAAGTGAACGTAATCTTTTATTTGTTCTTTGAAAGTGTGCTCAGAATGTTCTAAAAGACGTTGCACTAAAGTTGTTTTTTCTATTTTCAAAATTTATCTTTAATAGACGCGACATCTAGGACTTGAAACAAAGTGAAAGCTGCACTCAAACAGTAACATTTATTAATTATAAAGTCATTTTAGAAACAAAAAATTTGAATTTATGCACAGTCTTCGACGCTAACTTTGCACAACAACATAGAAGTAGTTTCAGGTTAGATTTGTTGAAAAAAAAAGAAAAGCATTTATTAAATAATATATTTAAACTTTTTAAAAAGGGCATAAATTTATAGCGGCCAGCTTTGAGATTTGACGATGCCCCTTGTAAGCGTATTAACTCAATTGAAAACATGCAGCAGTTAAGCAGCATAAAAAATATTAAGCCTAAAAGGCTTTTGCAGCAGCTAACCGAGTGAATTGATATGAATTTGTATCTCTTGTATGCTCGATATCTTATATCTATCTACATTATTTATTATTTTCCTTAAAAAATAAACAAAAAATAATTTTATTATTGAATTTTAATATTTTTTTTTTTTTTCCTTTTTTTATTATCAGTCATCGCAATATCCTTTATTGCATTTTTAATTTAAAACACGAAAAACTTCATTCGACTTAGTTTGCCGAGGTAGTTTCAGACTTTTGATTGTTGTGGTCTTGACGATGGTGGACTGTTTTGATCTTTGTATTTAATCTCCATACATCAGACACAGCAGCAAACGATTTTATTCGATTTTCGCAGCTCTTAAACTTCCAGATGGCCGACAGACGGACAAATATATATCAAACATACAAACACTTTGTCTCATTCATGATACACACTCATTTCTAAGTATTTCAAATAGAATAATAAAAATTAGTAAAGCCATACATTACGATATTAGAAAAGGATTTTTCTCTTTTTTCTTGATTAAATTTAAAAATGTGAATCCTCTTACCTGGTAATCGAGAAGGATCGCATCCAAAAGGGGTGGTATAAAATTATCCATTACGAGTTGATTATCGTTTGATCGTGACACCCATTCTGAGATGAGATTCAATGTCTCTTTTTTAACTACATGCATTGCTTTAATTAATGGTTGATTGTTAACGTTGACTCCATTTAATTCTATAGCCTGAATAATATTTTCCGATGTTATTTTATAAACATTTAACATATCCAAATAAATCCGACCCAATTGAATAACATAGGCGTGACCTAAAGCCTTACACGCGGCCACATTAGTTTTGAGAATGCTTCCCAATTGTTTAACGGCAGTCATATTCTTAAGAAAATCAACGTTTTTTGAAGCGCGAGATATGATTTCATCCCATACTTGATTCGGTAAAAACATATACTTCTCAATTAACGCATCTTGCTGTACTTGATCCATTTGTGCAGATATCATATAGCCAACAGCCTCGTAAAAAGTATGCACCTAACAGAAAAGAATCCGATGATTATAAGCATAATAATTAAAGTATATTTTTATTTTTTTATTTTTATTTAAATTATTAGAAAAAAATATTATTATTATTATTATTATTATATAAATTATTATATACTAAAGTCTTAAAGAATTTATACCTCTGGATAAATTTATATAATAATGATAATAATAATAATAATAATATTTTTTTCTAATAATTTACCTGTTGCGGCTGCAAATCGCAAATGATAGTACTCATGGTGCTGAGAATTTCATCAATAAATGTGCACGCCTCATTTGGTTGTATCGTAACAAAGTATCGTCTGCATTTGATGGCGATTTTAATAAACGTATCGCAGGCCATATCCTGAACGCCATCATGTGTTTCGTGCATAAATTCAAAAAGTTTATTAACAACCGTTTTTAGAAATTTCCAATGAGCACGAAGGAACCTCGGATATTGTCCAACGACATACATAATATTTGATGCAATAATTGCTTTATTATCTTTGCCCTTCTTTTGTTCGCATAATCCTAACAAGTCTTTAATAACAGTGACCAGAAAACGTTTTTCATCCTCTTCGCAAAAAGCACCTAAAAGTTAAATTAAAAATCATTTATTGACTTTTTTTTTTATCACGAATAAATGTTAAAACTTTAAATTATTGAGCAAAACTTCATCTTTCTTGACTTCACTATGCAGACTTTTAGACTACTAGGTTTTAAGCTCGATATGACGAGTGCAGCCTTTTACTTATCAGCTTAGATTACATTCAAAAATTCATTCGTTGCATTTACACTTTACAGTCGCATTCCGAGAAAGATCAAAGAGCTCTTAGAGAAGTTGCAAGGTAGTCAGAAGCATTTCGTTTTTTCGTGTATCCCATGATGATCCTATGTGGAGTTTTTATTATGATAATATTACCCCGGGATACCATATTTAATATAAATGAATCTTAAAAACCATGATAAGAAAACGTCTTGTTTTCCCTTATGACTGATAACCTATAACAAGTCTTTTTTAAGATTCGAAGATTTACAGAAAGCTGCATAATGTAAACGTGTATTCAAAGCAGACCAACTTGACTAGGACTGAGTATGAACTATTATTATTATCTTATTGACATATCATAAACAAAGCCGTAACAAAACAACTCTGGTTGCAACGCATGTGGCCTTTCAGACTCGCCAGGGGTAACAAAATCAAATATGTGGAAAAAAAAGAAACAATGTATACATATATGCCACTATATTACTCGCTCTTACGGTAAGGCAAACAGTCATTCCTTAATACATCTTTCTAAGCAAAGTGTAGGTCAGTACATATGCCATACGCCATACGCTGATGTAATGCTAGAAAGGTTTAACATCTAACAACATAATGGGGATGACTACGGAAATTTTTAAAAGAAGGCACTACAATAGCTTCAGCCGCTTTTTCGCCAATGCAAACAAAGCGCCATATAAGCTTCCGCGGATTTCATCATCATAAAAGTCCATTCTGAGAAGCTTATCCGAAACGTTTCGCGAAAAGAGTTACTTTTTCAAAACTAATCACTTGAGGAATACGCCTAACAACTCTCTTAAGTTACTTAACATGTAAAAGATATTTTTTTATCAGCAAATTTACGAATATTTCAAGCGACTTTTCCAAAACTCGTATGTTTCTAACAACGAGTGACAAATGCGCTCTCCGAAAGCACCGCGCTCGAGAGTTCGCTTTTTATATATATATAAAAAAAAAAAAAAAAAAAAAAATTAAAAACATTTGCTTCCCGCCATTAACGACAACTGATAAGTTACTTTTGTTTAT
>KK502579.1:191983-242670 GCA_000688735.1 Glossina austeni
GCTTATTTATATTAGAAAATTGATAAAAAAAAATTAAAGAAACCATATAGAATTTATTTACGCAGCCGTGAAGTACAGATTGTCTGTGAAATGAGTATACAATGGAGATAGGGGGCATTAGTTGACAGGCGTTTAATATCCCGCGATGCATGACGGCATCGGTATTGCAAACTCAGATAGCTTGGTATCAGTGGAAAGACAATCAAACCAAGCCAAGGCATAGCTAAATAACTTGGTCGAAGCTATGCAATTTTTTCGAACCCTTATCTTTGTTTGCTCTTTCCACCTTCGCTCTTATGTGAAATATAACACAGTTGGCACACGCTTTAACATAGATGACGTGTTTTCCAACATATTTCGCAGTGAACGAACAAATGAAAAAATTAAAAATTTTATGGAAGTGTATGGACATGGCCAGGAGAGGCTAATTTTTTGTCGATTTATGGCCTAGTTCAAAGAAACTCAACACCTCGAAAGAAAAAACCGCAATTATAATAATAATAATGATTTCGACAGGTGTGTAAGCCTAACGCTCTTTCGCGGACGTAAGCGTATGTATGGCAACATGACGGTGAGATCCTGCAAAACAACCAGAATTGTTTAGAGGAAATTGTAAGTAAACATTCATAAAGATACGTTACGCACAATCACTTAACTCTATTCAGATAGATAGTTGGGAGGTGAGAGAGAAAGCCTTCAATGATGAAGTCTTGAAAAGTCAGCGTTAGAAAAACCTTTAGCCTTTTTCCCACCCATGGATTGCCAATTGTTTTCAATACGAGAGAGCATTTTTTTTTTTTTTTTTTCACCAAGCCAATGCTAATCATAACATATCTGAAGTGCAATGTATCGCGTCAGAGAAGTGTCTCTTACTTACAGCTGCTGGAAATCTTAATGTTCATGAAAATGTTATCACCTCGCTTAACAATTTACGACATAGATGCCTTGTTAAAAACTTGATTTATATTGACGTACTTGTACAAATCCGAAACCTTTTCCCATCAATTATAATATTTATTAATTTTGTTTAGTTTCGACTTCTTTATTATTTATTTTATTTTCTGTTTTTAATTATCCTTATTATTTTGTTTTTATTTAACGTAATGTAAATGTACAAACTAATTGTAGTTTTATGCAATCAAACATAGCAGGCTGGAGTGGTTAAAGATATTGATGAAAGGTGCGGAGAGAATGAACTAATTATTATATATTTGACAGCGTTTCATAATGTAGATTCATTCATACTTATACATTCATACTTAGAAAATAAAAATAATAATTAAAAAACANAAAAAGATTTACCCAAGGACGCGCAAGGACGCGCGTCTCTAAAAACAGATATTAACCCATTAAACTGAATTTAAAAATAAAAAAACTTGCTTCTCGCGTCTACTTCTAGTGTGTGTAGCTGAAGTGTGAATTGATTTGTTCACATGCTTTCGGCATTCACTCACTTGGTGGTGCGTTATATAGAATAGAAAGAAGAAAACTTGGGAAACTGCTTGGTTCACGATTACAAGTCCAATTATCTGCCTGATAATAAGAAAACCTTGACTTGGAATCAACAATCGATGTTGCTCGTAAAAAACACTTGCAAATATCCCCAGTTGCCAAACTTTCACATCCACAAATGCTAAAATTTCTATCAATTTCAAGATCGCGATTAATCGACGTTTGTTGAAAGTGAAATGCAGGTATTTCTACTCGTTTCCCTAAAGACCGACCAATGAATATTTTTTGAATATTGTGAATGGGTTTACAAAACTCAATTACAAAATGCGAGACATTTCACAATGTGCTACGGCTTCTTCCCAAAGAGCTATCTCTGTTATAGAGTTTATAAGCTAACGGATATTTTCAAATTTTTCCGAATTGCAATCAATTACAAGATATTTTAGATCGGTTCAACTTTCTCAATTCCAATTGTCCGTATATTCGAGAAATGTAATACGAAATCGATCCAATGATCGCATGCGAACCTAAGATGCGTGGACAGACTTTTTAGCCGATTGCATTGTGAAAACTTGCTTACAAGTGCATGTTAGAAGGCAAAGAACAATTGTTTTCATCAAACGATACAAAGCCGGTCAAATTAACGAGCGGCCAACATAACCCAGCTTTTTCATTTTACGAGGCTGACACAAGTAAGTCCAACAAAAATAATTGCAAGTTACATAATAGGTTTTAATGCATCTCCACTTCTTTCTGCTAGCTTTCTAAACGCTATGCAGCAATTTGCATAGTAAAATACTCAGTTCATTAAATATTATTAGAAACCGTTTAAGTCCTTTTTCTATTTTCTCAGAGAATCTATTCAACAATTGTGATGAAATTGAAGAAAAAAAGATAAGGAAGGAAAAGATCAGAATATTTAAAATCAAATGTTCCTAAATTTTTTTTTATATTCTAAGCATCATACACCCTTCTCGGCTGGAAACATACTAATTTTCTGTCAGTTTTCGTACGTGTCTGTAAATATTTAAAGAGCTACATATTGTTCGGAGTTAGTAATTATTGGAAATGCAACAGGGGTTCTCCAAACTAATATTTCGAAAAGTTGTCTTACGTTCATCCTGCACGATGTATTCACTGAGGATTTATGTTATGTGTTATGTAATCTTATCAATCAACAATAACAATATGATGCCGTTATCAGTTTGCTGTTGCTGTTTCTGTTTCTGTTAATAAAACAAACATAATCGAAAATTCGATTTACCTTGATTTGCTCTGATTTGCTTAATATGAAGTCTTTTCAGATTGTCTTGAGCAGTAACTAACATTTCTTTTCCACGGAAATAAAATTAGTATTTATCTCGGCAGACCATATTTAGCACATTCTTTAAATGTTTTGCTTGAATTTAGATGACAGCTTGACACACAATCAGCGTAAAATTTCTTGCTTTTACCAGCTTCCACTACGTGTGACGGACTTTGTTGTCTTTTAGAATTTATTTAGCATTCAAAATGCGTTATTAATTTTCCCAAACATAATCGGCTCTATCTCAAAGACATTGTGGATAAGCTTTTCGTTTATTATTCAGAAAACTTATTCAAAACTGTTCTAGTATTGTTCCAAGATTATGCAGTGCGAATAGCACAAATTGTCTCTGAAATTTGAATTATTCCGTATAATAGCATTAGGAAGTTAAGGGACATATTTGGGACATATTCAAATAATGTATTATAGCATTCATTTTGATTTATTTATTATTACGAATACATTGAAGTTTACATACCTGATATGGAGCCGATTGCCCAACACAGTGTGTTAAGGTTTTTCCAAGAAAACTCGCTTCCATTTACTTGATTGAGAAGTTTTAAAGTCATTATACGTTCAGTGTCCGCATAGTCTAAATGTGTCAAGAATACGAGGGTCTCACGCATATTTTTATATAAATTAATGGCATTCGTATCTTTCATGAATTCTCGCACCACTTCTCCATTTTCATTTTCGACCACAAGCACTTCTTCGGGTTTAGCCATTCGCGATATCATAATATATCGCACTTTAGATAGGATGCTTGAGTAGAATCGGCGCCGCGGAAATGCTGCATTACGTTTGGCTAATGAGACGGCGTCCGACTGACCGAGATGTACGCTCGCGTTGCCTCCAAATGATTCGCTGCTATAAAGATCTTCGACCAAACTATTCCAATACTCGAGGCAAATCTTAAATACTTCGACATCTTCAACTTCCGAAATCATAACTAAATAAAGCAGTGCTTGATTAAGAAAATCAATATATTTTACATCCTCAACGAGTTTGCCATGCTCCTTTAGAAACGTGCATAAGAACATAGCGAGATTTTGGACAAATATTTGTTCCGTATCATTGCCATTTGCGTAAATATGATTCATGTTCGTATTCGTGCTGATCATCAAATTTAATTGGGTCATTGTCTCTTTAAAGAGATTAATAAAATTTTCATTATAATCGGGTACCGTGAGACCGGCAATCTCCGACAGGCACTTAAGGGTTACATTACGAAACATCGGAACACTCAGAAATTTAAATATCAAAGTGTCAATCAGCGAAGTCTCGAAAATGTAACCCAGTGGAATCCAATTCAGGAAACGTAATAATGTCTCCAAAGTGACTTGAATAAGCGGAGCGTTCATACTACTTTCAAGCACAAACGAACATAGTTGGAATACCTGCGAGAATTCTGAGCACATTGTATCCTTTAAATGTTTCGCTTTTGTCTGCGTGATTTGACCAGATGAGAAGTCAAAAACCTCTTCGCTGAGATTCTTTAATATAACCATATTGTTCTTGCATAAACTTTCATTAGTTTTCGAAGCACCTACAATATCACTAATGAACGTTTCCCAATTGCGCGGCCATTCTCGCTTCAATATTTGTACCAGTATTATGTTTAACTTATTCAAATAAACTTTATTCGCTTCCATTGTGGCTGCATCTGAAGAAGTCTTTATGATAAGTCCAACAACGTACTTTTTAATCCCTTCGCATTGATTACGCGGCAATATTTTCCAACGAGTTTTTATTACTTCCTCCAGAATTTGTAATGCGTAGAATTTTGTTTGTTGATTTTGAGAAAATTCTAAAATACTATCCACTCGAGTCCAGGCATCTGGATGCTCTTTCAGCGTTGTCAGTATATCTTGAGCCAAGCGGAGTTGATCTCCTTGCGAAGTATACAAACATTCTACTATGCGATCAAGTAGACTAATGTCTAACTTTTGAGAGAAATCCAGTAATTTACTGGCTTCTTCCGAGGAAAGCATAGCGATTGCCTTATAATAAAAGCAACGTTCAAGACGACGTGTTATGTTGTCGGCACTAATTATGTCCTAGTAGTAAAAATCCCTCAGCTGCACGTGGATGTTATTTTAATTGCGTTTTAGTTTCGCTTAAACGATCTTTTCACAGAAAGTTATTTCTAAAAAATATAAAAGAAATATGTTTTATAAATCCGTAAGAAAGTGATCTCTGCTATGCCGGCAGTCAAGATGTTTTTAAGATACATATTTTCACTAAACTGACGTTATAGAGAAGGGGTAGTAAACGGCTATTTTATTTAGGCTTAACATATACATATGCGTATGTGCCCAATTAATTAACATAAATATGCTTATTCCCCCAATATCTCGAATGAACAACAACATTCTGTCAAATGCGATTAATGCTCTTAATTATGCTACTGCCGACACTTGAAACTTACCTGCGACCTGAATTTATGTATTCTTTTCGTCACACAACTCAAGAAAGTTAAAAACTGCGAATAACCGAACGGAATGTCGACACCGAAACGAATACACGTCGAAAATAGCGCACTTTTACGTTGTAAACTTTCTTACTATTTCAAAAAACCAATTCGGACAAATTTCTCACGTTGACGTTATACTTTTGTTAAAACAACAATCTGTATCGAATCGCAAATCGAAATTCATAAATATTTTCGTAATTTCTTCCTTGGTATTCCGTGATGTGAATTTTACTCAACTTACCGACTTACCAGCGTCCCTAAACAGGGTTGCAAAATCTTATAACTTTTCGTTGCGACTGTGAATATTTCATTGATGTTCATTTTGAGACTAAATAATTGTATCCGCATTATTCTTTCGGAATTAAGCATAAATATGGCAATTGGGTAACAATTAAGGAGAAACATATACGGGTTGATGGATATTAAAATGTTCAGCCTAAATAGTATAAAAAAAAATACTACATTATCGAGTCAGAAAGCGTATTCGCTTTTAAGCGATTTTTGTTGTATTTTTTTTTTTTTATGAAAACATTGAAGTATTTAACAAAGTATCACAAAAATTAACTATTATATAATGTTGAAATTAAATAATTCCTTCTATATAATTTTATATATAAATGTAATAAATAAAAATTAATTAATATTCACTATTGATCATTAAATATTTCTTAATATGCCATATTTGAAATTGAAATCTTATTTAATTGAATTCAAATGACAAACTAAACCAGAATTTTGTATTATGTCTAATGAATTAAACGTTTTTTTAGTAATTTTTTGATCTGGCAGAATATTGGATCAATTTGATTGACTTTTCGGATTTCGCTTAGGAATTATACAAATGAACACATTAAGGTAGATATGAATTTTTCATTTTGTAATTTTAGCCTAAAACGAAAATTGGCTAAATCGCCATTCCATAATTTCGCCATTCATTCATATTTATCAAAAATGTGAACAGATTTTCTAACTACTATTTCTATGAATGCGTAAAATATCATGATTACGCTTATATACATTATTTAAAATCCAGTTGGTCCCCATAGTCAAAACAAATTCCATTTTTTTTTTCTCATGACCAAAAAAATGTTCTTAACAGGGTTTGTATCATTATTGCCTCATTGAGATCTTCGCGCTTAGTTTCAAATTCAATTAAATTGGCACATAGTACAAATATACACATCAGACACGGCACACAATATGTATAAAAATTAAAAATTGTATATAAGTTAACAAAAAACGGTAATCCCTTGCTTTTTAATTTTTAAGGAAATTTTTAAGAACAAACTGTCAAGTTTCTAATAGAAGTATGAGAATACCAATTTCAGTCGCCTAATGGGTTTTATAAAAAAAGATAATAAAGTATTTGCACATGTAGACTTCGAACTATCATTTTTTTTCGATATTTATATCGCTATCGAAAATTAATAATGACAAACTTTCATCGCCAAGTAATGTGCAAAGCGAAAAATTGTTTGTCACTCTGGAAATAAATTGAGTTTAGAAAATGGTAAGATCTTTTTGCTCCTTTTTCTTTTTTTATTAATATTAAAAAATGCTTTTATTAGTTTCGTAATCAGTATGACAGCGATGTTACTGTTTGGAGTCCGCAAGGTCGGCTGCATCAAGTAGAATACGCTATGGAAGCAGTTAAGCTGGGTTCAGCTACTGTCGGTTTAAAAAGTAAAGACTATGCGGTACTAGTTGCAATTTTAAGGTAAAAAATAAGCAAACAAAACATTTTTACTCAGACTTTATCACACAAGAAAATGATTGAATTAGCACCCAAGCGGGCTTAACGCATCAACAATTTCCATTTTTTAAAGTTACATTTTCAAAATATTGAGTTAAATGAGACTTTTTTGCGTAGGGCTGCATCTGAATTATCATCGTCGCAAAGAAAAATTATTCCCATTGATGACCATATTGGGATTTCAATTGCCGGTATAACTGCCGATGCTCGGGTTTTAAGTCGGCATCTACGCACCGAATGCTTAAACTATAAATATTCTTATGGTGTCCCACATCCAGTGAGCAAGCTTATAACAAATCTCGGAAATAAAATGCAAATTACAACGCAAAGATACGATCGTCGCCCTTATGGGGTCGGTTTGCTTGTGGCTGGCTATGATGACGAGAAAGGGCCTCGCATTTATCAAGTGGTACCTTCTGCAAACTTTTTTAATTGCAAAGCTATGTCCATTGGTTCCAGGTCTCAAAGCTCTCGGACATATCTGGAAAGGCATTTAGCAAGTTTTAATGATTGCTCGAAGGATGAGCTAATTTGTCATGGGGTCCAAGCAATAAGAGGATCACTGCCTAATGAAGAATTAGGTAAAGAGGATAAGTCTTCTCTGCTTGTAAGTGGAAATGATTAGAACAGACTGAATTTTGTCCTGAGCTTGAAAATTTTTTACTTTCTTTTTTCACTTTAGAACATCTCTATAGCGATCGTGGGAAAAGATCAGCCTTTTAAAATATTGGATGATAACGAAAATCTATTTTATGTTAATATGGCTAAGCAGCGGGGAGCAGCTATCGTTCCGTCTCGTTCCGATGACGATATACGTCCGTCAGGACCTGACGATGAGCCGCCAAGTACTCCACCTACCGATCCCGATGTTATTGTTGCTGCTATGGATCAATAAATATTTTATTATGGAATAATTATTCTGAACATTAGAATTTTTTTACAAAGAATCTATAAAAATCTCTTATTATTTCAAATTGTTTGATCTTAGGGAACTTCCGTTTCCGCGATAAGTCCAATAAGATTAGTTTTAATTTCATCATGTTGGCATGAATCTTCTGAGAAAAAAATTAGTTAATTGTAAGGAATGTGCCTTACTTCATAACTTCTGTAGGAGATTTTCTTCAAATTAAAAATTTGGTGTATCGAAAAATTTTGAATTCGACATCAGCGAAGAGAGAAATTCGCATCTTCTGTTAGTCGAAGTATAATGCCCGACCTCTCGGCGTGGTTATTTTTGAAATCAAGTACGCTTTGTCTATCAAGTATCACAATAATTTAAAGTACATTAGATTAGTCAACAACGGACTTCAAATTTCTAAATTTAGTAAGCAAAGATACATTTTTAAGATTTTTTGTACATTAAATTTATTGTGAAAAATTTTAAATAAATAATTTCCCCATTTTTATTCTCAACGGAATTACGTCGTGTTTGTGTGTGCGTGACTTGACGCTTTTGAGAAAATTACCTTTTTTTTTTATGTGGTTGCTAAATTGATTTATTTATGTATCCTTTTCTCGTTCAAATTCACTGGTGTGAGAGTTTCATACCTTATTCCTTTTTATACATACAAATTTCACATGCGTGTTTCATTTGCATCGTTTCTGCTACATTTCGGATTATTAATAAGTTATTGTTGCTAATTTCGATTGTGTCCCCTGTTTAAGAAAAACGAACGCAGTGCAAAATTATACTTGTTCAGAATTTCGTGTTGTAAAAGAGTTCTATAATTTGTATAATTGAAATTTTTTTTTAAGTAACTTTTGCAAATTAAGCCGAATATTTTGATAAATATAATATTTAAGTTATTAAGTCCATTTGCATCAACGTTAATTTGTTAGCGAAATTCTAAACATGGCGTCGAATGATAAAT
This sequence comes from Glossina austeni, assembly GCA_000688735.1. Lineage (NCBI taxonomy): Eukaryota > Metazoa > Arthropoda > Insecta > Diptera > Glossinidae > Glossina > Glossina austeni. Next base: position 200,839 of record KK502579.1, read on the forward strand.
CCGTCGACGACTCACTCTACCCGATAGCTGTTCTTATTGATGAACTGAAAAATGAAGATGTACAGGTTAGTAATTCATGGAAATGAATATCTGCAACGTTAAGTGTTGTGTACCAGGGGAAAAGTGTCTTTTCTTTATAATTCATTATACTCGAAGGATACTTTAATATTGGAAAGACCATATAAATGACCTGACATAATCATGCCTAATGGCATAGGTGGATTATAGCTCTATTGTCCGTGAAGCTTAACATCTATACTTTTAAAATTGACTACATCCGAAGAAGCATGAGAAGATGTGTTAAGGGCTTTTTAAATTTCGTATGTTCGATCTTTATTGCAATGTGTTTTATTTAATTTATTTTGACGTTTCCTCGATAGCCCCGTTAGGTGGAAGTAAAATGGCGTACAAGTACAACTTTTTGTAATAATAGTAGAGTGACGAGGACTTTGAGTTACACTAACGGTAGAAAATAGAATAAAATGAAAGAAACTGTTTTTTGCGAAATTTGAGATAATTGTAAGTGGAAAATCATTTGGAAATGTCTATTTTATACGAGCCTTTAATTGCTTTGGTTTTAAAATACGTTTTACCATATGTTTGCGAGGACGGCTGCATTGTTGCTAGTGTCGATCTTAACGAGTACATTACGTTAATCACCGCTTGGAAGCATTAATTCACTACGATGATCATGTTATTCTCCAAAAAGCCTTATTTTTTGTCTCACAGGCGCGAACCTTTCCATTTCTATAAACGTCACCGAACGATGGAGATACGCTAATCTTGCCTTCGTTTGTAAAATTCGTGATTACCGCAAGTTTTTGATTCTGATATGCCATTGTGGCTACACCTTCTTAAGGTTGGATTGGTCATGTTCCCAAAAATGGAACACTGAAATTTGATACATATGCATTTTATAGATCGTCGGAATTAATTTGGAGCCTTTAGCAAATATTTATTTAGGGTGCGGTTGTTTTTCTTTGTATTATGTACAAGTAGCTATTTTAGTTAAACAAAGCACTCATACGATTGGGAATAACTACACCTATCAGTGTGGAGGGAAATGATCACCAGATGCAACAAATTAAAAGACGGCATAAATTTGACACAAAAATGAGAAATTGGGTACGTCGGGCCATATATGCAATCGTGTAAGTTATTGCAACAGAATTAAGAAGTTGGGTAAAGTTTTGATACGTATACAAATCCCATAATAAAACTGAAAAATTGTATAGAATTATTAAGATAGATTTAAAAACCGAATAAAACTCTGGACTGACCAATCGCTATATCCTACAAACTGCTGCAGAAGTAAAAAGCTGTAAGAAATAGTGATAAAGTCCTCGATTATTCGGAGGTAAACATGGGTTTTACGATAGAGCCCAAAATTGGATGAGATCATTGTGATAGAATTCAAAAACAGGATAAAGCAGTAAAACATACACAAAAGCATTATAAATCATTGCCATAAATATAAAAAGAAGCATAAAATCTTCTATTTAGAGTAAGCCAAGCGGATGTGAAAACAAGTCGTTTAGCAGATCTAAAGAACTGGGTAAAATTGTTGAAATATAACTGAGCAGATGTGTTCATATAGATTGATCATAGGAGTTGAGAAACTGAATAAAATTACTGCGATAGAACCGAGAGGATGCGCAATTGCGCGGCAGAACTGAACGACTCAAAATTAGACTTTTGAAAACGGATAAAGTAATGAGATGTCTATATGTAATTTTTTGTTCACGTGGAATTGAAAAATTGAAAAAAAAATTTTTGATAAAGTATTCAATTAATAGTATTAGTGCTAATAGCGCGACAGAGGTGACAAATTGTTCAGCTCGTAGGTTCTAGCACTTTTCCATGCAATATGGCGCATTGCGTCAATGTTTTGCGAATGATTTGGATATTTTAGCTGAAAAACTATGTACTTTCGAAAGCTTACCACACTAATTTAATCGTGCATATAGGTCTAGCGTTTCTAAATGCTCCCAAATAACCCTATTTGGTTAGATACCTCTAATCCAAACTGCTGTTGGATATCGTAACGCAGGCAAAGCTAAAAAACGATATCGCATTTCCACCCACAGGTATTTTCTGAAATTGCCAAACGCTAATGAAGGTCATAAAATAATGCTTCTTAAACCCACCTACCCATTCATAGTATATTATTTAAAGGGCCGTAATATTTATTCTAAACAGAGGACGAGTCACGATTTCCTTATGTACTCTGAGGAGGTTTCATCTATTTAAACAAATGTTTTTAAGAAGGCATTTATTGCGCATTCCCAAATTTTTAAAAATGTGTTGGGAAATTAATATCATTTTTAGGTAGTGGTAAAAATTATTTTTATTTTCAATAGAATAAAAAAAAAAACAAAAATCGAATGAATTCGATTATTTTTTATTTTAATTAAAGCGAATAATTTCATTGTTGCAAAATGGAAAAAAATTATTTAACAGACTCCCTTCAATTGTAAAAATACCCGATATGCATAACTAAAGTGCTTTAACATAATTTTAGTAAATTGCAAAAGTGTTTATTTCTTGTTTTTCGCTAGCTGCGCTTGAATTCGATTAAGAAGCTATCGACTATTGCTTTAGCCTTAGGGGAAGAACGTACCCGATCGGAATTAATTCCATTTTTGACTGAAACCATTTACGATGAAGACGAGGTGCTGCTTGCCTTAGCCGATCAGTTGGGGAATTTTACAAGTAAATATCTTATGAAATTTTTCGAATTTACTGTTGTTCGTTGTAAATGATGATTGCTTTTAGGTTTGGTAGGCGGGCCTGATTATGCCATGTATTTGATTCCACCGTTGGAGAGCTTGGCAACCGTTGAGGAGACAGTGGTGCGTGATAAAGCAGTGGAGTCATTGCGTACAGTCGCAGCTGAACATAGCGCCCAGGATCTTGAAATTCATGTGGTGCCAACTTTGCAACGTCTCGTGTCGGGTGATTGGTTCACTTCACGAACTTCGGCATGTGGACTCTTCTCCGTATGTTATCCAAGAGTCTCGCAACCAGTAAAAGCAGAGCTTCGTGCCAATTTTCGTAAATTATGTCAAGATGAGACTCCAATGGTGCGTCGTGCCGCAGCTAGTAAACTCGGCGAATTCGCTAAAGTAGTAGAAATCGAATATTTGAAATCTGATTTAATACCCAATTTTGTTCAATTAGCACAAGATGATCAGGTAAACATTTTAAAATACGAATATCATAAGAAAATTAATTTACAGTTTGTTTTAGGACTCTGTTCGACTTTTAGCTGTTGAAGCGTGTGTCAGTATTGCTCAATTGCTGCCCCAAGAGGATGTAGAGCACGTAAGTACACTTCTTATTAAAATAAAATTGACTTAATTATTAAACAACATTTTCATTGTAGTTGGTTTTGCCAACTTTACGTCAATGTGCGAGTGACTCATCCTGGCGGGTACGCTACATGGTCGCCGAAAAATTTGTAGATCTTCAAAAAGCTGTAGGACCCGAGATAACCCGAGTCGACTTGGTTCCTGCTTTTCAAGTATAGAGGAAACTATTTCTACATTTTTCTTTAAAATTAACCTAATTATTGTCTTTTTGATGTTTTAATAGTATTTACTGAAAGATGCGGAGGCTGAGGTACGCGCAGCTGTAGCTACTAAAGTAAAAGATTTCTGCGCTAATCTTGATAAAGGCAATCAAGTGCAAATTATAATGACATCAATTTTGCCGTACGTCCGGGATTTGGTTTCCGACCCAAATCCTCACGTCAAATCGGCCTTAGCGTCTGTCATAATGGGCTTGAGTCCAATGTTGGGCGCTTACAATACAGTCGAACATTTATTGCCTCTGTTTTTGATTCAACTTAAAGACGAGTGTCCTGAAGTTCGCTTAAACATCATTTCGAACCTAGATTGCGTTAATGACGTTATCGGTATTCAGCAATTGTCACAAGTATACCTACCTATACTTAAAAAAAGAATGCGTTATGTCTTATTTATTTATTGCAGTCTCTTCTACCAGCTATTGTGGAGCTCGCTGAGGATTCCAAATGGAGAGTGCGTTTAGCAATAATCGAATACATGCCTGCTTTGGCTGGACAACTTGGGCAAGAATTTTTCGATCAAAAACTGCGCGGCCTTTGCATGGGTTGGCTTAACGATCATGTCTATGCTATACGTGAGGCTGCAACATTAAATATGAAAAAACTTGTCGAACAGTTTGGTTCCCAGTGGGCCGAACAAGCCATTATCCCAATGATTTTGGTTATGTCTCGCAACAAGAATTATTTGCACAGTAAGCTTACATTTATATAAATATTGATGTGAAAAATACATTATTCTCGGTCCAATAACATATATACATAATATATAATTTTATACTTTCATCGTAGGAATGACCTGTTTGTTCTGCTTAAATATGCTGGCTGAAGTGTGTGGCACCGATATAACCACTAAGCTTCTTTTGCCTACGGTCTTGCTGCTGGCTTCCGATCCAGTTGCCAATGTTCGTTTTAACGTAGCGAAAAGTTTGCAGAAAATGTCACCTTATCTTGAAAGCAGTGTTATTGATACGCAAGTTAAACCCACTTTGGAAAAACTTAATAGCGATGTAGATGTCGATGTAAAACATTTTGCTTCGGAAGCTATGGCAGGTATAGCAGCAGGTAAATAACATCTAAAAGTCTGAGTGGAATGAATTTTTTGATAGTAACTTCGTTTACCATTTGTCGGAATGGTATACAAAAGTGTGCAAAATCTCGCATCCGTGCATTCGTAAATCAAAGTTTTAGTGAATTAGGAAAAAAACAGCTACACTTCAGTAATTTTGCACATTGAACAACACGTATGGATTGTTACAGATTTAAAGAGAATAGGGAAAAGCTAAAGTGGACATTACAAATGCATTTTTTGAAAAAGTGTCCCCTCCCACCCCAATTTTCCACTTTCATTCGCCGATCTGTGGCGAGAGGTGTTAAAAATTGCAATGCGTTATATAAAGAATAATCGTAAAACCGCTCCAATCGAATTCATGTTTACCAGAGTCATGCTATTGTAACATGTTTAATGAAAATACTTCAAATATTACGACCTGTTAGTTTAAGGCCGACTGGACAAGCTTAAACCGATAATGCAAGTTGATTTTATCTCAGGCCGTTCAGGGTATTGCATACTTTCGCGTTTAACATACCATATGTCGATTTCCGTGGTAAAAAAAAATTTTTTTGTGTCTGTAGACTTAGTTTTGGGTCTTAAGAATAGCATGACGAATATATTAAATTTTCAAGCCCGATTCGGATGCATTGAAAAGTCAACATATTTGCATCTCAAGCATTTCTTTGATATCAATTGTTAAGAATTTCGATTTTTTAGTGAGAAGAGTTTTACTATCAGAAAATTTTGGAAACTGTTACCGCAATTTGATCAAAATTATGAAAGTAACGTATATTCGGATAACCTTTAAAAAAAAATTTACCGGTCCACCACTAAATCTGCTTACGCTACTTTCTTTAAAACCATTATATTATACATACAAAAGCTTTCCAATGGTCCGATCGAATCCATTTTTGATAGTTTTCATCCTTGGGCCAAAACAGGTCAGTGTACCATATTTCATCATCACCTCTCGGTTGAACACAAGAATACAAAACGGGTTTTAACCGAGTTTTAACCGATTCGTAAAATGATTCTGAATCGATCAGTATAATAAAAGGTGAGTCAAGTGCTCTTATTCCATACATCAGCACAAATTTATTATGACCTTGTGCCACAAGCGGCATAGCGTATAATAAGTAAAATACTGAAGCTGTTGTACGAAACTTTGCCATTCCGAGTGGCATCGAAAAATGTCTTTATATAAAATATATTGTGTAAGATTCAATGTTAAATTAGCCATGCCCTCTGCCTTGGGAATTACTTAAATCATTGAGAAGTTAGGTATATCTTAGAAATGACTATAGTGTTGTATGTAATGTAACCCCAAAAAATGCAAGCAAAACCGATGTAAGATACAAATTACATGAAGTACATGGTGTGGACTTAACGTTAGCTTTTCTTTAATAACTTGTAATATTTATATGTATTTTTTATTTACAGCGTAAATTATATCTAAATGCAGTTAATAAATAGAGGCACAAACTAGGCTTCACCATTTTCGTCTAAAAAGAGGAGAATCTTAATTACGTATAAATCAATCATAATTGTAGCAATGAGTGATGAATCTATGTGGAGATCAAAACAACTTAAATGATATTGAATAAAATTGTAATGTTCTTTAAAGATCTTTGAATTAATTACTTGTATACCATGCATTTGCCCACTCATTCTGTCGAAAAATTATAAGATGAAAATAATCTATTTTATTTAATTTAAAATTAAAAAACAGAAAAAAAAAATTCTTATATATATTTTTGTAAAATTTTTTTTTTTTAATCTCTTATAATAACGATGAGTTTCCATTCTATGTATAAAAAAATTGTCCCCATAAAAAATAGCGATTAATCTTCATGCATAGTCTTTTATTAAGGAAACTAAATCATTTAAAAATGAAGCAATTCGGATTTTCTATACAATTTTTGACAAAAAATGTTTATTTCATTCTTTTTTATATATATACGGTGGATCGCCCTATAACGTATTCATATAAGACTGAATGACTCTTATAACACGGCGTGAAAATTCTGATCATTTCCATGTAACTTATATTCGATATTTATCGATATTTATCGATAAAACGGCATCGTATAACAGATACAAGAATGACACAGATGTTATGGTCTTATCAAGCTTTAGCTCTTAATTAATATAAACATTAATGAGTATTAATTAATGACCTTTCCAACAAATCTTGGCTTACCCTGTATGGCGCTATAGTTATGCCACGGTAAGCCTTCAGCAGCTCGGCCGATACCTCGACAAAATTCTCGATCACATACCGAGTGTCGATCGCTACGGGGTCTATCTTCAAAAGGTCCTCCAAAAACTTGCTGCATTCTTCTAAGTTGGCTTTGAGCTCCGTCCATGACTTGGCGGTTATGGAGCTCAGCGCACAGCGTTTGCGAACTGGGTAGTCATTGCACGTAGGCGGCAAGTGCTTTGTGCCGTTTCCAGTTCGTCTTCGAAATGCTTCCCAATTGTAGCCGCCTGCAGGGTCGCGGTGTATATGCTGCTAAAGAATTCGCACGTACGTGCAATAGTCCACGGTGCGCATGAGTATGGGCTGCACCCTGTCCTCGTTCAGAATCCACAGCCGGGCTTGATCACATTCCTCACTTTATTGCAGACATCGGTTGCATTTTACGCCAAAACCCTCGTTTTCATTTTATGCGTGAACGCATGCAACATGCATAAGGTGCGGGTAGCCGTAGAGAAGTCTTATGCCGTTGATGCTGCTGCTATTTTCTGTAAATCCCGTTTCACAATTTTTGTAATGCGCAAATACTACTGTTTTTACGATTATGTCGATCTTTTCGGCCAGGTTGATATTCTCCCCTAATTTTTTCTCTATACATTTTTTGCGTGGGTAGTAAGTAAGAAGCAAGTTGAACGCGGTCAACAAGCTTCGCACTCCGAAGGCGACGACAGTTTCATATTCCTCCGCCTCCGTAGCACTGCTATATCCGCATTCAACAAGTCTACCCTCCGATCGGTGGTAGGCGGTCATTCTATTTGTTCACACTTTATCGAAGTGTGCGCTTTATCATGCCTACTTAGCTTCTCTACGACTTTTGTCAGCACTTCCTTGTGGCTGGTATTGCCCGCTCTGCGCCACTCTATTTACGCTTTTGAGTTGCTTGTTGTTTTCCGGAGATTTTTTAGGCGCGCAATTTTTCTCTTTTGACGCCTTCATTAAGCCGCTGGATTTCCTGCTGTAATGCTACATACGCCGAAGTAGAGAGACCTGGAGGATATGATGTTGTTGCATAGCCAGATATGGTAAAGCTAAGGGGCCTTCAATCAAAGATTCTCCGAAATGTAACCTTCTTTTTCCGTAATTTACAGATTCTTCCAAACGTTTTACGAAATCCTTTATTTCCTAAAAACAAAACAAAAATACAAATTAACGATCTCCTGGCTTTGCAATGAATTTAGCTTCAAACAAAGTTACATGTATTCGCGGGTCCGAACCTGAGTGCGGTTGTAGTTACATGAATTCTCAGACAATATCGATAAGTTATCGATTGGGCACACATCTACTAGGCTGCGAACAGCACCTTCCTATTACTTTCTCTTTCCTCACTTCTTTTTGACAGTCACAACGTTATACGAACAAGGGCCATCCCCCGAATGATTAGCCATAACAAAAAGAAAAAAAATTCACATAAAGCTACAAGTACCCTTTGTCTAGTTGAAAGATAAATCAGTTCTACAGGTTTTTAATAGATGCAGATGATGTGACGCATTATCTAAATTTAATATATAGCTGTACTTAGTTCTAGAATGTTCCCTAAAAGTAAATGCAAAACACTGGTATTTTAAGAACTAGTTTAGCTGTCACTATTGACAAAATCCAATGACAGTAAAAAGTGTTTAATTTAAGGTAATCAGGAAATCATTCACCTTCGACCGCTGCTGAAAAATAATGCCTTTAATTATAGTGAGCCAAAGTGGTGAAGGCATCGCAAGGAAACTTTTCTTGAGTTATCAACTTTTTAACAGCTATTTTAAACATCAAGACGATGTCTATTTACTGTAGAAATGGTTACATTTTTAATAGTTGTTAATTGTTGCATGATAGGTTGACCTGGATTCTAAAAAAAATCGATAAAATTCATCACAGATTTTTTGTTCTTAATATGTTTTACATTAGTTAGACTCTGGCCACCATAATGAACTGTCAGGAAGAAGGTCTTACATCTCCTTCTCTGTCTTATAGCATATGGGGCCATGTACTAAATATGGGCAGTAGCGGATTGCGAGATTTTAAAAATAGTAATAAAATCTGTGCTCGTGATGAATGGAATCTTTTAAGCAAAGCATAAAAGAAAACGAACGGACAAGAACTAGAGGATTGATAATGACCTAAGCCGACACACTCTTTTTTTTTGTTGTTTATTTTTTAGCATTCGTATTGATTGCCAACCTTACGTAATTTTTCTTTAATGTTGCAAACAAATAGTCCCGTGAGCAAATTCTTTATGTCAACTTATTAAGTACTTTTGAAAATTTATATATATTACAGAGTAAAACATATGTGTGTGTATAGATGTATATATAAACTATTGAATTGTCGTGAATTGAAAAAGGATTGAACAGAAAAAAAATATAGTGTAAACCCTAAGCGTTCTGTTTGCACAAAAATAAAAAATTTCATTACGGGTTTCGATTTGCATTTGGTTTTATATATATTTTTTGAAATTTGCTATTTACTGCAAAAATGGATAATTTTAATTTCGGTGGATCGCAAATAACACGAGGTGAACTTTTCCAAATGCTACTTAGAGTATCCATCGCTTCTGTAATCACATTTTATTCAGTAAAATGGATGATGGAGCATATCGATCCAACTAGTAAAAATAAAAAAAAGGCAAAACTTCGTGCTGAAGAGCAACTGAAGCGGTAAGCTTACGCAATCTATGCAAACACACGCGGGATTAATTTTATTGTTTTACAGGTTAAACGATCATGGTTGCTTGAAAATTAATCCACAACAATTTAATGATTATGAACTTATGATAGCGTCGCATATTGTAGTGCCAAGCGATATTCCAGTTAGCTGGGAAGATATTGCTGGCTTGGATAATGTTATTCAAGAATTGCGGGAATCGGTTGTATTACCAGTCCGTCATCGCGGTCTCCTTAGTCATTCAAAATTATGGCAAGCACCTAAAGGCGTTCTTTTACATGGCCCACCAGGATGCGGCAAGACATTAATTGCCAAAGCTACAGCTAAAGAAGCTGGTATGCGTTTTATAAACTTGGATGTGTCAATGCTGACGGATAAATGGTATGGAGAATCACAAAAGTTGGCGTCCGCAGTATTCTCTTTGGCTTCGAAAATTCAGCCATGCATAATATTTATTGATGAAATCGATTCGTTTCTAAGAAGTCGAAACGCGAACGATCATGAGGCAACTGCTATGATGAAGACACAATTTATGATGCTCTGGGATGGTCTTAGCACAAATAATAATATAACAGTTATAGTAATGGGGGCTACAAATCGGCCTCAAGATTTAGATAAAGCTATAATTAGGCGGATGCCTGCCCAATTTCATATTGGACTTCCCAACACTGAGCAACGTTCTCAGATATTAAAATTAATTTTAGAATCGGAAAATGTAAATTCTAATGTTGATTACGAACGTCTCTCTCAAGTGACAAATGGTTTCTCGGGATCCGACTTAAGGGAAATGTGTCGTAATGCATCTGTTTTTCGCATGCGAGAATTCATGCGGGCGACTGATAGAAGTCGCTCCGGAGCAAGTAGTGAAGATTCGCAGAGAGACAATAATTGCGAGTTAATGGTTGCCATAACAATGGACGATTTAATGAAATCTTACGATAAAATGAAAGAATCTAAAATGCACACTGGACAGTTACATTTCGAAAACCGAATAGAACTTGATTAATGTTTTTATTAGAATATATTTATGTATGTATCAATAAAATGTATCCGTATAGTTAAGAGAAAATGTTATTTCAAATTAGGAATTTGCAAAAGCCAACAAAGTGTAAATAAGTTAATGAATTGCAGAGAAACAGCCAAGTATGGAAAAAGGCAATATCGTGAGTGTCTAGCAGAAATCTTCAGCAAGTCGTAGATTGTAAATCTTCGAAAACGGATCGTTTTTTGCTTATTCTATTCTACTTAAAATAATTAAAATAATTTCTTTGCTTAATTAAGTCTTGTCATCGTATTGATGACAATCGTATTGATTCCAAGTAGCAGTTCATAAAAGCGGAGACGTTAAAGTTTGGATAACCAATAAAAACGGACGCGAAACTATGTTAAAAACATGTGAGGCCTGATAACACATGGATCAATAAGTCCTCGGACTCAATAACGCAAATCTATATGTAAATTTTTTTTATAAAATTCAATTTTATTCATAAACATAATGTGCTTTTTGTCTGATGTAACCATTCTACCGCTTATCTGAGATTTTCATGATCTTTTTCAAGAGAGAGACGCTTCAGTTCACGTCGTGACTTCATTTGATGCAAATTTATTTTTTTTGATCATTCTCTTAAAATTTGAAGACAATTAGTAGCGATGCGTACTTTAATTCGTGTAATTTCGACATTGTCTTGGATTAAAAGACCACTTTTTTTTCACAACTTGAAGCCATTTCTTTTTGGCATTTTCACTCCTTAATTCGACGAACAGAATGTTCACCATATCACATGAAAAGATCATTTTTGAGAAATAGCTCCATACGGCACTCCAAATCATAAATTAATATTTTTGGTCTACTGTGAGTAATCAAGGAATCCATTTGAAAAACCATTTTGTCATGGTTGAATTTTCATGCAAAATAGTGAATACCCTGTCTTGTGATATCTTCAAAATGTTACCTAATATCCGTAGCTGTACTTCGCGATTATTTAGAAAAGCTTTTATAATTTTTTTTTTTTTTTGTATTCTGGTGCAACTACAACTCACGGGTCTAAAATTTCATAGGTGTCTTTTGAAGATTGGCAATTTCCCAGCATAAGCGACAACGTTTTTATGTCTTTAGCGAAATTTACAGATCCATGTGTAAGTTATTGCTGAGCTTGCATTTTGAAATCAGCGTAAATAATGTTAACACTAGCATCCTCTTTTAAAATCAGAAAAGTTGATATAAAACAATAAATGAAGTAAGACAGAAAACTGGTTTAGTCTCTTGATGTAGGCCGAAAACAAAGCTGTCTAAAATCTGGGTAAAAAAGAGATCTCGAAAATTTTTTAAAATTTATATATATATTGTAAAATTTTATATATTAATCTAACTAATTGATGGAGTAGAGTCGGCGCAAGGCACATGTAATTTTCTTACGTATTATTATTATTATAAAATTCGAAAAGCTACTAAGTCTAAGGTTTAGATCTAAATAAATAAAATGATTCGATTCAATATTTTATTTTTAATTAATCAGTAATCATTTTTCGCATTGATGCAACTATGGGAAATACATTTGTTTATTCGTCATTTATCTTATCGATAACATTCCATCTCTATTTGATAGTATTTAATATTCACCAAAAATTAGGTGAAGAAAAATATTACGACGTCGGGACTGCTAAAAAAAGTTTTAGTTTAAAAAAATTTTAAAATAAAAGGTTCGGTCGTAATCCAGTTCAGGCCATTAATTTTTCTCTAAAATACGGAAAGAAAAGAGATACATCTAAGATGGCAGATAAAGCTTCTAAATTTTTGGGAGGCTTATTAGGCAATATCAGTTCAAGATCTGCTTACTCCCAAATAGCGATTGGAACTTCAACCGGCTGGTAAGCTTATATTTTATTCACTCACCGATGCGTCATAATATAATGTAAGATTAATTATTGATCCAGGCATCGTGACATCTATGGATGCCAAATAATATAAAATTTCGATTTGTCTGACACAATCGATTTTGCCTTTGAGCATATGTACTAATCGGCAACGAAAAGTTCGCAAATATTTATGTATTTAAATGATTATTTTTCATGAAAATCAAATTTCTGTCTTTAGCCTTCAAATGCTAAAACCATTAAAACAAATGAAATAGGAATATTACTGCATAATTCTTAAAATAAGTATTACAGCATAATTTGGGATAACTTAGCGTATGAGCGATGCATTGACAAATTAAACAAAAATTAATTTTTTTCTATGACGCGATTAGATGGAAATGATAAGCAAGATGAAATAAATACTAAGAGCGGCCTGAATCTATTTTCAAGTCTACTTTTCCATTTTAATTCATAGGATTTTCATGGAGCTCTAGAAAAATCTTTCTTAACATCGCCTCTTTTACACTTCTTCTATGTATCTAATACGGGAAATGTTTTTCAATCATAAAAATATTTGTCGGGAAATATTTGTTTACCTTCCCTGATGTTGCTAAAAAAAAATATAATTTCTTAACAAACATCAATAGATGAATAAATTAAGAATTGCAGTTACAGCAATTTGACATAGTTTGTTGTTGTAAGAGATATGAAATTACTGACCTTTCCTTTCACATCAATCATCTTACGCAAATATGTTCTTGATTAGTACAAGCCTTGAACATGTAAGCTTGTCATATATCTCCTGATTCCTTCATAGCGTAACTATGGAAGGAGGGAGAGAAATGAAGTGCCCATGAAATCAGTCATTGAATGAATCTACCAAGCTATCAGGGATATCCATCTTGCATATCGTAGTAGATATCAATCAGAAATGTGGTGGTTAATACCTATTGGAACTTGAAATAATTCTTGTTGGTATGATCGACTTTCAATCGAAAAGTATGGAAAATTTTTAGTACAAAAAATTTGTCTAGAAGCGAATTTATAGTTCTTTTATTCAGTTTTATTGTATAAGTATATATATATATATATATATACGTGTATGTATATGTCACAGCTCATATAAATTTAAAAAAATTTTTAGGGTTACTGGATACACAACAATGAAAGTCGGGAAATTTGCAGCTTTTGCTATTGGTGGTGGCATAATACTTTTGGAAATAGCTCATCAAGAAGGCTATGTGAAAATTGATTGGTCTAAAGTGACGAAAAAAATTGATAAAGTTTCAGGTAATGTCGAACGAGCCATTACTGCTCGAGAACAAACATGGACGGATAAGGTACGTCACATTAATGCACGTATTTTTTATTACATAAAATAGCTACGTCTCGTACGATTGTAAGGGGCTCTCTAAGTGCCGTGGTACGTATAAGCAAAAATAGTTGATTCGTCTTTAAATGAAATTTAATTAAAAACCTACCATTTCCAAACAGAACACAAATATTTTCAAAAAATAGAGAATGTATAAGATTAGGAAAATGAATTTCCTTTCACTCGGAAGTGACGCGATACGCAAACATTGCTGCGCATGCGCTTATATGGACACGTAAATTATAGAGTAAATTTAATTTAATTGCAAATCTGTTATGAGTATATAATAGTTTTTGATCGTATTGTTATAGATCAAGAAAATAACCCTTAACAACAAAATTGCGGCGAAATTGCTTGCACTTCGATATTTCGAATATTCAAAAAGTTAGTTATTTCCGAAGCTCTATAAACAATTCTGTTAATTAAAACTAAGAACTCAATGAGTCCTTTCGTTGTTTCTTTTTTTCTAATGAAGACTTTTTTTATCTTAAAAAAAGGAGTGCGAGACACCTTCCCTCTAAGTTTTATCACTATTTACCCAAAAAGGCGCAATGGACGGTGCTATGTTGTCTGACAATTCCCGAATCTCGCAAGTAAGATCACGGGATAATCTTGGTTTAAAACTTGCTTTTATTTTGTTGGATATACTTTAAAACTAAGATAAACATAATATGCGTAAACAATTGTGTGCTTTCTGATCGAAATCTCAGTTCAGATTTTGCAACTACTAGTGTTGGCAGGCAGCAACTGATTTGGGCTATCGGGTCTCAGTGTCGGCTAAAATTGTTTACACAGATCTTTTAGTAAATAAATTTTTTTAATTTTGGAAATAATTGTTCATTTTTTTTTTTTTTTAGCACACATATAAAACTATTTAACTTTCCGTTATTGTAATAAACAATTTTTTCTTTAGGAATTAGAAAATATAAAGAAAACAAGCAGAAGATTAGTGGTAACTTTTCTTGGCGGCGTCTTGTTGGGCGTTGGATGTAGTTAGTTGACCATTACCGACATTGAAATATTATTTTTTTATGTAATATTGAAATGAAATATAATTACAGATGCGTTGAGAAAGTTTATATTTTGAAATTTAAATTTTATTTTTTTCACAAACTGAAATTTAATAAAAGTCTTTGAAAAAAACTTTTCACATTTTCAAATTGTAAATAAATACAGCATTAAATGTTAATTGCGTTCCGAATTTAAATTTTCTCAACGTCTTATTCCTTATTATTATAGAAAATATTTGGCTTTAGTCTAAACATGTGTTTCATATGGAAACAGGCAAATGCGAATCGAATAGCGTGTGGTTCCGTTTATTTATTTTTTTATTTTCTATTAGAAGTGACAAAATTGACCGTAACACGATTCTGTTTATTGAATGTTAAATGTTGCTTAGTGTTTTGTTTTGTATACTTTTTCGCCTTAATACTCTTATCATTTTCGACTTCTGGATAGTTTGGATTCCAAGTCTAAGCTTTGAAATATGTAACAACAGATGTACACATAAAATAAATCTTGCAAGGATTTGCTTTTTTAAGACGTAGGGAGCAGCCTGTGACCCGGCATAACCGAGTTTGACAATGGGTGTCATTGCTTTACGCAAAAAAATTCTTGCAACGGGTACTAGCGCTAAATTCGGATCAGCCTAATGCGCGTACTATGTAGTATTGAATGGCTCTATTGTAAGTGTCCCCGCAAAGGCTTTTCCTCGTTTTTGGTTTCCGCGAGTTATACAGCAAATTTTTTATGCAAATTTTTATAACAAATTTGGTACAAACGTACAAAAACTCTCGACTAGAGAATATTATTTTTTTGTCTGGAGATCAGTCCGTTCTTAGTCTCAGCATAAATATTATCGATGATCATCAAACCAGTCAATGAAAATTCTCTACGAAGAACTCTTCTTCTTCTCAAAGGACTACTTTGACTGCAAATGGTGTGCAAGCATAAAATAGAATTGTCCTGACTGGTCATTGTTTTTATAGGTTTGAATAATATTTTTGGAATTCTTACTTGCTCGTTCTGGGATTGATTTGGAACAGATGTTTCCAGATGCCTCGGAAGTACACAAAAATTTGACTCGCTCATCTTTCCTCTCTCTTTTATCTGTAATCCTTCCTCGCCACCACAGTTGCTGATGCCAAAAAGAAAATATTTGTGATAAGTAAAATATTTTACAATTTTTACATGTTGGTGGTTTCAAAAGATGATTGTCAAAGATTCGCTATATGTGCAATGTGGCCGGCCAAAGAAGGCCTTGGTCTTTTTCTTTTTTTTTCTTCTTTTTCTTTCTTTTTCTTTAGTCAGCTTAGTTTTGGATAACTTTTGCCAATAAATGATTTTACTCTCGCAGTTTGTCCCAAATCTTCAAAATCAACTTTTTATTAAACGAATTCTGATAAGGGAGACATTTACAGGATAACTTTAGTTATGTGTTGATTTTAAAGTGCAAAAGAGCTCGCGCTTCTTTTGAAGTAAATATCCTCCATCTTGTTTTTGTTGGTATTTGGTAAACCGCCGTAATATGAGGAAATTTCTTCGACTAAGTCTTCTTTGAGAAGTAGTAGTAAAAAGCAGTGGGAGAAAGAAAAATGTTAAGCATATAGTAAGTAAGCCATCTGTTCCAAACAAAGAAGCCTGAGTGTGAACTAACGACGAACGCATAACGGCAGTAAATTAAACTTGGGCCACGACTAACGGCTACAAGGCATCTATTTGAGACTTGGAATTTTCTTATATCTTTCAGTGCATGGCACTGCATATGAGTTACAATGTATGTATGTAAAAACTTGATACTTATAGCAAAGGCTGTTCAAAATAATTTTTAAACCGAATATTGAAAAAATCAAACTAGATTCGAATCCACAATTTTCCAGTCGACTTCACTTTTCTAATTAGATGAACATGAACATGAACATGAGTATGATGAAATTAAAATTTACTGATATTTCCATTCCATTCCATTCCATTATTATTAAAAACCACAGATTTCATCGTAGCTTTCATGTTTTTGCGACTTAGAGAGTTCCAGATTTTTTGATCGTCAGACAAAGTTTAAAGTTTAAAAAACGAATGGAAAATTTGATGATTTTCTCTTTCTACATATAAAAAATGCAAAAAGTAAGTAAGTTTTGAGTTAATCAATTTTTGTACGCAATTTTTCAGGCCGAACGTTACGTTGATCGTCAATTGAATATTGCTGAAGATATCGTCAAGCGTAAATCCAATAAAGTTAAAAGGTGGTATAGCAATCTCATTGGAGACGAAGAAGGTCCCAAAATTAATGATTTGCACATATTTTTAACTGCCTTTGTCGGCGGTGTCGCTTTGGGTATTGCGTGTGCTTAAATCGCCTATCGTTCATTATATGTTAAAGTTAATAAAAAAACATGATAAGAAATGTTATATGTGTAGTATTAGATAATTCATGTTTCATCAGAAAATCCTGCAATAAAGCATTAATTACATTACAGTACGTATATACACTTATGCGAAAATTATATGTAAGCAATAAACATTCAATTCCCATTTTAGGGCACTATGACATTTCATCTGAAATCTCGTCATCTTTTCTGAAATAAATTAAATTCATAAATTAAAGAAATTACGAAATAATTCATCGAAAATATCAATTTGTATAAGTAATTATTTTGTATTGAAAAGCCTTCCACTAAAAAATTACAGTTGTACATACTTATCCCCCATTTATAACGTATAAAAAGCCCGCTCTATACACTGTGCGTCAATTCAAGTTTGAAAATGGTCGGGCGGATCGTCGATCGTCTCGAGGGATAAAATAGGACGAAGCTTTAGACTACTTAAATTTATTCATTACATTCTATTTTCCTTGGACTTGGTCGTCCAAGACTTGGTTATTAATCAGGTCCTTCTCAAATTGCTTCCTTAGTTTGATAATAATAGTAGTCGGCCCAAACGATCTTAATTAACAGCTTAACTATTTGATGATAATAAATCGCGAATATAATTTTTCTGTTTGCTATGTGGTTACTATTAGAAGATGATTGATTTAGAGCATGTGAGGAGACAATTGACTTATTGAAAAATATGTGAAATGCTGTCTCCAAGGAAAAACTCCATAAATATTGTCGAAAGTTCACTCATATCTGAGTTTAAAAAGCAATTAACGAGTAGAACCTCTCGGAGCTTCAGAACTTGTGTATGTTGCAAGTCTTAAAGAACAATTTTGTTAAAACGATGATACAAATGAAGTTTTTTTTCAACTTGCAAAACTTAATAGATCAGTTATATATATAGACTATATGTAGATGTGTATGTAATAAGCTTCGGCAAATAGAAACTTAAAATTTCGATTCTATATAAATTGATAAGAGAAAAAATATTGTAAGATGATTTTTTAGCCTTATGCCCTGAAACCTGTCAAGGAACTGCTAGCTGCACTGGAGTGGAATATGTTACGTGAAGACATGCAGTTATTATTTTTGTAATTAAAAAAATTTTTATTTTCTTTAATATTTTATATTTCTGAATGTGCATATTTATAGATGTTTCTATATTTAATATTAATTTTCAAAATGAATAAAATTTTAATTTTCAGTAAATTTCACAAAATTAAAAAAAATGAACGAAAAAACTCTTAACAACAATGATGAAAAGATGAGAGCTAAATAGTTTCTTCAAATATATATCTTTTATATATAATATGGAAAGGTAACGTAAAGTAAATTCATTGTTTCATTCGTTGCCTTGTTATACCCTACACTACTTGTGGTACAAAGGAAAAAGCAGTTTGTATGTACACAACGCCTAGAACAACTAGATAGGAGAGATGGACGCAACTTTTATTATACTATATATGTGTTGTGTTCAGAATCACTTTTTTCAAGCTTTCCTGTGCGTCTGTCTGTCTGCAGTTCTTGTGTCCATCCTACAAGACAAAAGCTTTGGGATATTTTGGTGAAATATGTTACATTAACATGTTTTGGCCCAAGGATGATGGCCATTGGAAATTGTTCGGATCGATCCGCTTTTTTGACCAATTGCCTCATTTTGGAAAGCCGTTACATAAGAGTGGATTAAGCGATGTGGTGCAGAGCGTTTAATAATGGGCCACAGCCCACGATAGTGCTTTTACTTGTCTTTAGCACGGCAATGCATCATCTCTCACATATTTTTCACAGTACACTTGACTTGTTCGCTGAAGATATGGAAACCTTAATTTACACATTTTATAGTACATTAAGCGTAGCTATTTCCGTGTCCGTTCCCATTAGACAACCGTCCACTCGAAATACTTCCTCTTCATGGTTTAAAAAAACAGTTAAACGTTACAAGAAACACACTTTTCATAAAATGTACGATTACTTCATATGCTCTACTGCAAGGCGCAGATTAAACTATGAACCTCTTTGCCGAATATTTCCGTATGCTGATGCCGATGTATTAAATAGTTCTGAGTACTTGTGTAAAATGGAAAGATGGGCAAGTACCATAAAAAAATCTCATTTGGTCAAATATATGAATTGATTTAGTAAAGTCAATATTTCGCTGCTTAAATCTCAGCAAGTTGTTGTTGTACTAGATGTAGAAATAACTCCTCGTTTTTCTTTCTCTTTTCATAAAAATCCTTTTTTTCCAAAAGATCGTCAAACATGTTTTATTCAAACTAGCTTACATTTTTTTCCACCTTTCTGGCAATTTTTGAAATTCCTTTCAGCACAATCTTCGTCTTTTGAAGCGAAACATTCGTCAAGCCATTTTACGGCTTGTTGACAATTTTTGAAGTGTTATTCGGAAAGTGTAGGTAACAGTGGCGTAAACAAGTAGTATTCTGATGAAATCAAATCTAGTGAATACGGCGGCTGTGGCAATAGACCTCAACCAAGCGGTTTTAATTTATTCCTCACCGATTGGGCTGTGTGTGTTACAATAATTACAGCCCAGTAATTGTGGTCGTTTTTCGATCAATACAGAGTTCAAATTTATCATTTGTTGATTGCAGCGCTCTTTATTCACAATTTCGTGAGGTCTCGGCATCTTTTTGGTGCCAACAAACGCAGAGCATTATCTATTTCATGAGGCGATTTGCGAGCAACGTTGGTGTCATTTTACCTTTAGGATTTTCACAGAAAAGCCATTTCGTGCCGCCCGTAACAATACAATGTAAGCACGACTTCGTTTCACACCTTCGAGGCAGCATTTCACATGGAGCTGTCTCTCCCTCTGTTATATTTAATTGATTTGCCATCATTTGTTGCGTTTGCCTATAGATTCCATCCAATATTACTTGCAATTCAGAATCAACAAAATCAGGCACGAATTCGGTCATCTCCAACAACAAAAATTGGTCTAATGCCTATATTATTATCCAATTAGTTTTGCAACATACTTCAAAAAGTTGATAACAGTGCAATCAAACATTATTCTTGACTAATACTAAAAGAAGTAACGCCCTCCCGCCATTATTAAACTTGGGCATAAAACCTTGCAATAAACTTTCATTTTAACTTGATTTTCTATAAAAAAATCTTCTTTTTCTTCTAATTAAATTAAAAGAAAATTTTCTACTTATTATAATGCATCCACATTTCTAATTACATTTCTTTTAAATACTAATTTTAATAATTTTTTAACACAAAATATAAATAGCAAAACGCATAATAGCATAAAAGTAATCAATTAAATAGATACCGTAATCTTGTTTTTTATTTTTCCGTCTTGTTTTTTATTTTACTGTGATTTTGTTTTTTATTTCTCAAAAATTATTTTTCAATTTGGCATTTCCTGATCGCTTTTATACTTTCGATTTCGGGAAATTCCGAAAATATTAGACCATCGAAAAAAATCGATCTGCAAGTATATATCTATAAATGTTTACCAATTTTTACTTTACATTTCTAAACAATTTAATAAAGTTTATAAGAAAATATAAATACAAAATATAAAAGAGGTAGTTTTTTATATATAAGTATAGTATATAGTATATGAATACTTTTTGCGAACTTGCACACAAATCTTTTTTTGAGACCTATGTTGACTATAAATTCATCGCGATGTTTTCTTATTATTTACAAATGATTTATTTTTAATTTATTAATTAATTTTATGTATCCGTTCAGCGCAAATGCAGAAAATGGTGAAACAAAACAAAACCGTTCAAATAAAACAGGTATCTTTTGCCTAATTTAAGATGAAAAGTGGATCATTTGGAGTCCCTTCGCCTATCTCTCAATCGTTTTCAGCCGCCTTTTATCAGAGATTTAAGAAAACATAACTATACACATATGTGCATATCGAAGATAATATTCAACTTAAGCGATTAATAGAGGAATAGGCCACTAATTTTCGCAGAGAAGATTGATATAATTCTCCAATAGGTCCGATTATTGCAGATAAATCTATTCTAATAATTAATTTATTAGACAAGGGATAAGAAATAAATATTAAAAGAGCTCATTTTTGTCAGATTAATAATAATAATGAATTTATTCATGATAATCCTTCTATTACTGTTGGAAATTAAAAATAAAATAGGGCTGATCCTCTTTTTAATAATAAAACGGATGAGATTATCATTTCAGTTAATTTTATATTTCTCTTAAAACCAATGAAAATTATAATAATAGAAAATAAGAGAAAAGATGAAGCTAAGGCTTGAGTTAGAAAATATTTTATATTAGAAATAGATGAAGCTAAGGCTAGAGTTAGAAAATATTTTAAGGACGCTTCGGTAGATAATAATTTTCTACCTCTTCAGAGGGCGATAAAAGAGAATAAATTAATTTCTAATCCTATTCGTATACTGCATTTGTAATAATAAAAATCTGCTAACATGAAAAGAGTCTTTTTTTTTTGGAGTCGTACGATTCATTATGAAGTCATTTACATTTCCTTACCGTCTCCTTACCCATCTCGCTAAAAAAATGTTATTCAAGTGACTTATCATTTATAAAAGTAGACGAAGATTTTCGAATTTTTTCATATAATATATTAATTATTTTATTCGATGGATTGTTTTTAATAAGAGTCTTTAAATGATTTGTTTTCTTTCCTGCTTTATCAAAACAAAAATCATGTAATTTTTTAAAAATCTGACAAACATTATTACCTGCTCCGTATAATATTTTAGATAAGTGTTTCGGCTTGAAAAGTCCCTCTTCACTCAAGAAGTGATGTAAATAATTTTCTTTAAAACAAGATTCATGAAAATTTTTTAAAATAGAAGCAGCATTATTTCCTGCCATGGATAATATACCCGATAAGTCACTTGAATTAAAATTTGCATTATAGAAGTCATTTAAAAATTCTGTTCTTTTTCCTTTACTATTAAAACAAACATTATGAAAATCTTTTAAAGCAGAACAAGCATTTCCTTCTGCCCCATGCAATATATTGCACAAATTACTTAACGTAAAACCCTCTTCATCATCCAAGAAATGATTTAAATACTTTGTTGTTTTTCTTGTAAAACAAAAATCATGTAATTTTTCTAAACCATCTGCTGTTCCGCTCAATAAACTGCATAGATCGCCAGGCTTAAAACCGATATCGTAGAAATCGTCTAAAAGTTCCGTTTTTTTCCCTTCGTTATCAAAACAAACACTATGAAGCCCTTTTAAAATAGAAGAAGCACGAATTCCACCTCTACATAATATCGAGGATAAATTGCTTGGCTTAAAGCCTATTTTATAAAAATCATCTAAAAGTTTTGTTCTCTCTCCTTCATTATTATAACAAACAGAATGGAATTCTTCAAAAGCATCAACGGCTTTAGCTCCCGCCCCACTTAAAATACCGGATAAGTTATGCATTGTGAAACTCTCCTGCCCATCTTTTCCTGCAATAAGATGCTTTAAATGCATTTTCTTCTTTCCTTGTACGTCAAAAAAAGCGTTATATAGATCTTTAAAAGCCTTAGGAGCATTAATCCCTGCTCCACTTAAAATACTGGACATATTAGTGAGATTTAGTCCTTCCTTTTCTAGAGTTTTTAAGCAGTGCGTTTTCTTTCCTTCTTTATCAAACCAAAGATCGCATAACTCTCTAAAGGCCTTCGGAGCGTTGAGCCCCACACCATGTAAAATACTGGACATATTCGATAGATTTATTCCTTCTTTTTCTAAAGCTTTTAAGTGTTGTGTTTTCTGTCCTTCTTCATCGAACCAAATGCCATACAAGTTTTTGAAAGCTTTAGGAGCATTGGACCCTGCTTTACTTAAAATACTGGACATATTAGATAGGTTTATTCCTTCTTCCTCTATAGTTTGTAAATATTGCATTTTCTTTCCATCTTTATCAAACCATAGGTTATATAAGTCTTCAAAGGCTTTCGCAGCTTTAGACCCAGCTCCACTTAAAATACTAGATATATTAATAAGATTTATCCCTTCTTTTTCCAAGGTTTTCAAATACTGGGTTCTATTTGCTTGTTCATCAAACAACAAGTCATACAAATCCTTAAAAGCTTTTGCAGCGTTAGAGCCTACTCCATGTAGAATATCTGATATGCTGGCAAGACTTATCCCTTCTTTTTCTAAAGTTTTCAAACATTGTGTTCTATTCCCTTGTTCATCGAACCACAATTCATATAAATCCTTGAAAGCTTTTGCAGCATTTGATCCTGCTCTGTGCAAAATACTAGATACATTATGTAAACTTATTCCTTTTTCTTCTAAATTTTGTAAGTGTTGTGTTCGATTCCCTTGTTCATCAAACCACAGAGTGTACAAATCTTTAAAAGCCTTTGTGGCATTTGATCCTGCTCCACCTAATATGCTAGATATATTATTTAAATTTATCCCTTGTTTTTCCAAAGTTTTTAAATATTTTGTTTTATTTCCTCGCTCATCGAACCAGATGCCATATAAGTCTTTAAAAGCTTTCGCAGCCTTAGTCTTCGCTCTGCTCAAGATACCGGATACATTAGTTAGATTTATGCCCTCCTTCTCTAAAGTTGCTAAATATCTTGTTTTATTTCCTTGTTGATCAAACCATAAGTCATACAAGTCTTTAAAAGCTTTTGCAGCATTTGATCCCGCTCCATTCAAAATGCTAGACATGTTAGGTAGATTTACTCCTTCTTTTGCCAGAGTTTCCAAATATTCCGTTTTATTTCCTTGTTTATCGAACCACAGTTCATATAAATCTTTAAAAGCTTTTGCGGCATTTGATCCTGCTTTACTTAAGATACCAGACATGTTAGGCAAATTTATCCCATTTTCTTCTAGAGTTTTCAAATATTTTTTTTTATTCCCCTTTTCGTCAAACCACAAATTATGTAAGTCTTTAAAGGCCTTTGCAGCATTTGATCCTGCTCCACTTAAGATACTGGACATGTTAGATAAATTTATCCCATTTTCTTCTAGCGTTTTTAAGTACTTTGTTTTATTTCCTTTTTCATCAAACCACAGGTCGTAGAGATCTTTAAATGCTTTGTAGGCATTCGTATTCGCTTTATCCAAAATACTTGACATACTTGCTGGCTTTATTCCGTTTTCTTTCAGAACTTGTAGTCTTCTTTCTTCGATTAAAATATCTAAGAGGTGATTAAATGCGGGTGTTCCTCCTTTGCCAGCTACATTTTTAGCAAATTGAATTTCCTCATTATTAGTAATACTCACATCCATGCGTGGTTTTTTTGGATTATCTCTATCTATAGCAGAAGACTTCCGTTTGTTAGACCTGTGACCAGCGTTGTGAATTTTCTTGGCCGAACTTCTTGAATGACTAGTTCGAACATCCCGTAATGGTTTCGAAGGCTTGTTGCCTAACGTAAAAACGCTTTTCGATTTCATTATTATATGATATTCAAAAACATACAAATTGAAGACTCAACGTATGGCAAATATTTATTTATTTTTTGTTTTTGGGTTCTTGGATATGGCTAAATATTATAATATGTTATTACAAGAAATGTGCGAGAGCACAGGTGAGAAGTGGTTCTTTGAAATCATATGTTCTACCACGCAATTTATGCGGCATACGTACACTAGGCTGAAAACACAAGCGTAATTATGTCCCAAGAGGTAATCAAAATGAGATGCCGCGCTCCCGTATCGTTTGATGAGAAAAAATAAAGCAAATCGATGGAAATGCAAATGAAAAATTTGTGGTTCGAGAAGTGAAACTAAAAATCTCCATCATAATGTAAACGAAAAATATATGAGAAACAACGATAAAAAAATGAATGCAAAAGTAAATGAAATTTTTGACTGATTAGTGAAATAAAGAAAGATGAAAAATGCATTTAAAAGAAGAGGCATGAATATGGATTTAACTGCAAGTTAGCACAAAACAAACATAATTTAGATAAATGACTGTTAAATTTAAAATAAATTGTCTTTATTTCTTCATTTATCTTTTTTATTTTACTTGTTTCTAAACATAAAAACTGTATGACATGTTAATTCCCCCAAAGGCCTTATTCCCATTTTCGGGATGTGCCGACATTTTATGAAACTTAATGGGAATTGTCAAATCATATGGCTTCGAATATATTCAAATATAGAAAACAAAAAACCGTGGAAAAAAAATAAAATATAGATGTCTTGCATCACTACAGAGATGTTAGGCTAGGTGCGTTAGCATTTATTTTATATTCATACTTCCCCGTCCAATCCTTCAGGCCAATGCATCATTGGCTATTGCCTCTCCAACAACATAACAAATCCACGAAATGCTTAAATTTTGCCTTAAATACTTTTCCGAAAATAATAAAATTAAATTTAAAAAAGTATAGTTTGTAGGGGGCGTTAGAATAATGAATACTAATTCCAGAATTTAAAAGTTGCAGGTTTACATTTTCCATAATTGTATTGTAAATTAAAAAGTAATAGATACAATTCATCATTTTGAGCAAATATAATACAAAATTGACCGTTATTTTCTTCTTCCTTTTCTCTCGAAAACTAAAAATATTTAATATCGTAAATACAAGAGCGTATATTTTAATGCGACATTTGCGACTGTGAAGATATCAGCTGTCATTATGAAATGTTTTTATTTATTTTATTTACAGCAATGATTTCATATTTAAAATATTTTCCAAAAAAGTTTGTTAGACTCGTATGTTGTTCGCTTTTAGATAAAAGTATTACGCAAAAGGAATATTATTGGCAACGTAGCGTGCATAATAATGTGCGACTTTTTAATCAAAAGCAAATAGATCCAAGATGCAATGTATTAATATTTTCCTCTATTTTGGGATGGCTTGGACTTACATCAGAAGATGAAGAGACTCCAGAAGACAAATTAATTACGGCAATCAAGAGATCCATATTGTGTATACAGCGTGAACAATATGATAAGGCGGAACAAATGCTCCATCTTGCATTAAGGATGGCTCAAGATCTTCAAAGCAAGGACGGTATAACATATGTGTACGATGTTATGGCGAATTTAGCAATGGAAAGGGAACAGTTTAAAAAAGCTGAAAAGTTATTTGCCGAAGTCATTAGAAGATTGCTTGCAGCTGGATACGTTGAAGATAGTTTAAAGGTATTTGAGTATCAGTATGGAAATACGGAAGCTATCTTTACAATTTGTTTAATATAGTTCAAAATTTTTTTTTTTTGCTGCAATTATTTGCCGAGTGTAGATTTTGCACATCAGCTCCAAGATAGCGCACATGGCACTAACGCAAGGATATTTTGAAAAAGCCACCCTCGGGTTTAGTTGGGTTCTGGAGAAACTCGAGGAGTATCTGCGGAAAGCTCCTGATGATGCCGAAGCCCAGGAACTTTGGGGCCTAACAAAGAATTGGTATTGTAGACTCTTGACTTAAACTGCATATGATGCAGAAAAAGCAATAAGTAAAACCTAATTATCTTCAATCTGTAATATAACTCTATTAGAAGCCTCAAATTCCTTGGTACACTACAGCAGCTGCCTTAGGAGTGGATATTAGTATCGTTTGACTTTAATGTTTGAAAGTTAAAAGAAATGTTGACGCTTTGCATATTGTTAGGATTTATTCATAGGATTGTTGTGAAAAAGTAACAGACGCGATTTGAAGCACATTTGTAATAAGTAAGAAACATATACATATCTCGGAACGAATTTTCTCCAATTCTTTCATTTAATATATAAAAACTCTTCCCTTATACTGGCAAGAATCCGTTTATGTCAATGTCCGCTTTGAAAGTTAGAAATTTTAACTGATAAATATAATTTTTTCGACTTTGCTTTGGGTTGATCAATTAAGAATACATGTGCCAAATTTTACGTGGTCCACCTGAATGAGGAGGAGGATATATATCGTCTTGAGATCTTACATTGCTATGTCGAATTTAGTTATATATAATTGGGTTTTACAAACGAAATAATTTATCCATACTCCGCAAGGAAAGCTATATTAAGAAACTCTCACGTTTTATTTGTTTGTAGGTTTGGCGAATTACTTATGAAGCAAGGCAAATATAAAGAAGCTAAAAAAAATTTCGAAGATGCTCTAGATTGTCGAGTCAAAATTCATGGGGCTTTTAACGATGAATGCGTTTCTATTTTAAACAGCTTAAGCGTGGCTTGTATAAATGTGAGTAAGAATTAATCGCTTCATTTCTCTTCAAGTCAATTTTGGATGCTCACAAATCCGGGCGAAGGTTTTATATCATTGTTTTATCACGATAATTTTTAAACCGTACATATGCTTTACGGAGTCTAAAAGATGTAGTGAGTTTTAGAATAGCTTTTTTTCGACGAAGTACTTATCGTTTATATAATTAGTAGAGTTGAATATACACCGACATGGTCGATCTCTGCTGGTGATAAGTTCAAAAATTACTATTGTAAAATATAATTTCAATTGCATATATTACTGAAGCGAGCACTGTTAATAATTGGGATATTACTAGTAAATTGGGAGTTAAGTACAATTGCATTTACGAATCACATCACTAAAAGGGTAAAAAATAGCTGACATACTAAGCTGAAAAAATCGAGCAATATATTTTTTGATATACCATATTATCCGCGACTCTACCATAACAAAACTATATTAAATGGAAATTTGACAAAGACCCAGGCACTAAACGTGGTTTTAGTTTAAAAGCTTATGGATACACTGCCGTTATATATTGCCAGTACGCATAAATACGAAGCGACGAAGTTGTTCTTATTTGAAAATTTGTTTTGCTAATTGGAAAAAACCTATTAACCGGTTAGGTGTATGTGACGAATATATACGCCATGATCCTTCCATCCGTCCGTGTCGGATTTCCTCATAAAATTGCATCATTGTGAATGTGTATAGTTTTAAAATTAATGTAGTTTAGAAAATATTTTTGTTATTTTGCAAAGTCGTTTAATTACAATCTGATATCATTTTACACATACTCGAGTGTTTAACGAGTATACCAGTATTTCGGTAAAGAGATCGACGTAGTTGACTGTTTAAATGTCGTTAGACAAGATTTATACTTTTTGAATATTTTATTGTAAAACTTATATATAGTTTTGTATATTAATAGATGGAAAATATTAACGAAGCTAAGCAATTTTTATTGCGCGCACTTGACTTGGTGAAGAAAATTAAGGATACAACACAAGAAGGTATTGTACTGGCAAATTTGGGTATGGTTTATTTGCGGGAAGGCTTGCAGTCTCAGGCAAAGGACTCTTGCTCGCGGGCTTTGAAAATGGCGGCAAAAGAAAAAGATGACGATTTATTAAAGCAGGCTGAACATTGTTTAAACGAAGTAAAAAGTGCAATGAAATGAAAATTAGTATTTTGAATATTTCTTTTTATTGAACCAAAAAATATATAGAGTTAAAGTTGTTTACACGAGTTTTAATGGTTATAATAACAGCAAAATGATGCCATTAAAAGTTTATTAAAACTCAAAAACGTAACGACAATGATGAATGATGACTTGACGAAACGTGGCGAGAATATAACGGCGATAAAAAACTTTAAAACATTTTAACAAATTTGAAGAATAATCAGGAATAACCATTTTGAAGATTTTTGAATATATTCGACTGACC
Organism: Glossina austeni; assembly: GCA_000688735.1. Classification (NCBI taxonomy): domain Eukaryota; kingdom Metazoa; phylum Arthropoda; class Insecta; order Diptera; family Glossinidae; genus Glossina; species Glossina austeni. The sequence continues at coordinate 229,577 of KK502579.1, forward strand.
ACTATTTATATCATTAATAAGAGGAGGCAACATCATCTGCAACCGATGATGAGGGGAAAGAAATGAAATTAAAATGCAAATACTTTTCAAAAACTATCTCTGATTATGAACAAAGCAGATAAATGAAAGATACTTGCCCAGATATTAGATATTGCATATGATTTTTCAAAAGTCCTGAAATTTTTAAATTTTTATACTCGGTAGTTTTAGTATTAACAGCATAATAACTAAATATTATATTTTATTTTCATTTGTGCAAAGATAACGTGGCCCCACTATGTTTGGATGTTTAATCTTGTAAGGAAGCGTTTTGCTTCCTTACTAAAAAAAAAAATAAAAACGAGTCCGTCCGCACAAATGTAGTCCGTCCGAGTTGTCTGTTACAGAGGTTTTACTACAATCATCCTTCTCCCGCGCAAGTGATAAGTATTACTTTGTTTCCTTATATACATACATACATACACACAAGCATACATTTAATCAATCATTGAATAGAATACTATTGTACCTATGGAAAGTAAAGCATTAGCGCGTTGGAATGATTCGTTCCTTTTTCACATTAATTTTCTTTGCATTCTAATTAAATTAAATAAAATTAAAAATAAATAGAATAAAGTAATGAAAGCATTATATAAACCAAGATTCGCGAAATTGAGTCTACAAAACAGTGGAAATTATAGTATAGTGGCGATCAAATGATCTTACCCCGCCATTATGTCGTAGAGTTATAGCGTAACAGAACCGATAGATATTTTCTACGCATCATTTCAATGTTACGTTAATATATTTATTGTTCTCGCTTTTAGATATTTTCGATTGTCTTTTTAGCTGTGACGTCATTGTTTATTAGATCGTATAAAAAGTCTATGTGGTTTTTCACGCGCGATGGCGCTAATGCCTATATATCGAGCAACATTCACTTGATTGTCTTAAACGAACGAAACGAGCTTAAAACGAGCTGACATTTTGTGCGAAGATAGTTTTCTAGATCGTTCTTTACTTGATTGATATAAAAATGCGTGAAATATTTGAAGAAGTACGCCATGCGATGCTTTTTTACTATAAAAAAGGTAAAATATGCTAAAAATCTGCCAAAAAATTTGTAAAGGCTACGGTGAGAATGCTGTGAGTGAACAAAGCACGCGGATATTTCAGTGCAAACATCCATCTCGCATCCACTGAAAAAGCCGATGAAATTTCGCAACTGGCGGAGCAAGACTGGCATGTAAGCTATCAGGAATAGGGGCGGCGCTAAATATCGACCACACGACAGTTTGGAATTATTTGAAAAGAGCAGACTGCAAAAAGGAACTCGAAACCGCGAAAAAGGCCGCAAAGACTTTTTATATAATAATTGGTACAATTTTACTTTTTTTATACAAAATCGCGAGAACATTGGAAGAGTAATGACAAAAAGTCATATATATATTTCATATTTTGATTTCTTGATTAGAAATCGTAAGCTATTTCAATTATAGTACAAATAATAGAACGCAAGCGTATAAAACGTGAGGTGTTGTTTGCAGAGTGCTAACCTTAGCACATGAGTAACCAAAAATGTAATTAAAAAACTAATTTGTGTTAAAAGCCTCAAAAAGTATAGAAAAAAATTTCAAAAAATCAATGGTTTTGTTTTTTCTAAACTAATTTATTACTTTATTGCATATGAGCATAAAATATGAGTGTCGATTAGAGTGCTAAATACTGTCAAAAAAGTAATAGGAATCATGCGTTCGAAAAAAATTTAATATTAACGCTTATGACAAATTGGAGATAAGCTCATGGAACTTTAAAAATTGTAAGCTACTATGATGAGGACCTCTAGGATTATATATCTAGTTTTTTTGGAAACTTCTTTCTTCTGTTTTCTACAATTTGCTTCCAGTTCCATTCTGTGTTTCTAAAGGAACTTCATCTGTCGAATAGAGGTTAAGGTATAGTCTTGTTTGACATGCCATAGGTAAAATTCATTCAAGGATATCCGTAAGTTTGATTTCTGCTAATCGACTAGAAAGAAGACATCGAGAAAATCAGTTTTAGGAAATAGCATGAGATGCAAACAAATCCCATTAAATTGTTTGAGGCAGTTTGCTTGATATTATTACCTCGTCTTCCTCCAAAGAAAGATTTTCAGATTTCTTTTGTCATAAAACTTTTTACTCAATATTGGGACTATTTCCGTGGTCCCACAACCGAATATCAATCGGCACGAGCTTATCTATTTCCACGCAATCAAACTGCTGTATGCTAATGAAAGGTAATTTCCGTTAACAGGTAATGAGAAATTGAGAACAGAAACTCTCGGAGGGCATTCTTATAAATGTAATGTTTCTGGAGAAGGTTATCAGTTGTACAACCGGTCCAATGTCGGTTTTTCTTTTTGATTGTTTTCATATCGAGCTGGGCTTCTCTTTCGTTGTGTTTACAACGGAATATTTATGATATCATAAGTACGTGTATAACAAGGTACCGCTATTGAGTACCATTAGCGAAGGCTCCGTAACGAAGACTATCCATCAAATCCATCAAAATGGGAATTCGCTATCGAGTTTGCTTGATAACGAGAACCATTAATCGATCCCTGGTCTTTCGTAGTTACAGTTTGGGAAAGACTTATGGACAAAGTAATGCCATCTATCTGGAAATCCGATAAGAAAATGCTTGCTTGTATATCTACATCTATGTTAAAAGAAGAAGAAATGAGCAAAAGAAATTAACTTATTTAGGAAAATTCCCGTTACTTTTATGATCTAACGATTATCAAACCTTTTCGCAATGTCCCGGTGTCCTGCATTGTCAAGTGCATGCATTTTGGTGAAATTTTAAAGCCTTACGCACACACAAGCATAAGTTTAGTTGCATGCATATATAAATACAAATTTTCGCAAATATAAATCCTTTTTTTTTTTTTTAGGCAAAAGAAATATTTTCAAAAATTTTAGTGAAATATAGAAAAATATAACAAAATGGAAACAAAGGCTGCAAAAAGTCGTCTCTCTCTCTCACTTTCTCTCACTCTAAGCATAGATGTACGAATGAACAAATTGATTAAAAAAATTATAACTGTTTTGTGTATTAATTGCGTGTGTGTATGTGTGCGTATATATTTCTCAAACACGATACATAAAAGCATTCAAGTGTTTTTAAGTGTGGTTGCATCAAGTTTCAAAAATGCATTAAAATAATTGCATAACTTTTAAAAATAATTAAAATATATTTAATATTGTTTTTACACCCATCACTGTAAGATGGGGGTACTCACTCACTTTGTTTTTTTTTTTTCATAATATACTTAACAACCAAAAGGAAGTTTCAGAGGCCTTATAAAGCATACGTATTCTTGATCAGCGTGCAATTCTGAAGTGATTTAGCCATGTCTGTCCGTCTGTGTGTCTGTGTGGTGCTTCTTTGTTGGCACCCTCCTGGTCGCAGAAATGAAGATATCGACTTCAAATTTGGTCGAAACATTAGAAGTTCTGGCACGCAGGTTGGTATTGAAAATGGGCCAAGTCGTTCAGAACATAAGCCCACATAAGCACAATGGAACATAAACTGAACTTAACACAAATTTGTGGATTTTTGCTTGTTACTCGGAAAATATTAAAGTTAAAAGGCTGCAAGTTTCCACATTTATCATGCGAAGTACTCTACCCTTCCCGTGCAAAAATGGAAAAAATCGGTCATGTCCGCACCAATTTACATGTAATTAAATTTTCTTTTTTTCACTTTGTGGAGTTTTTATGCTTATTTATCATAAAGCAAACAAGACAGAATTTTTAAAACTATTTTGCACATTCCTCCGTCCGGAGGTACATTATCTAAAAATGGCTAAAAATGGGTTAATTCTAAAATGAATGTGATAAACACCGCGACCGGGTGGATTACTTTTTCCTTTATAACACCAGCGATATGGGTAAGAAATAAAAGAACTTGGCGAGTAGAATGCGAAAAGCGTAGTAGTGGGTATGCAAGGTTCGGACCACGCCGAATACAACTTTCTTACTTGTCTTCTCTTTTGTCGTCATACACATCGCCATTCTCACTGTCATCAAAAAGTAAGTGGCTGCCCCCTTAATGTTATGATTTTGCTGAGGTCCCCTTTATTTTGAAAAATATTAGCGGGACGAAGGCTTCAGTTTCGTTTAGCTCTCGATCTGTGATTTTTTTTAAACTTTTTCTGTTGTTACAAAATGTTGGTAAGCCGGGGCTCTTTTTAGTTTAGAAAGTAGGGACAAGTCGGGATTCAACCTGTACCGGGATTCATGCCTGTAGAGCGGCCTATTTGGCCCATTACAGTTATGTGATCTTTTTTATATTTTATTATGTCTTGATCCCATTTTTTTGGCCAGTATTAATTATTCATTACCTCTGTCTCTTTATCTGTTCTTCGATACATTTATATATCCGTAATCGATTATATATTTGCGCTAATATATTTTACTATAACCAAATAGTAAGTTGTATACAACATTGTGTTCAAAAATTAAGATGAAATTTTTAAACAACATTTAAATGATTTTAGAATATGTGCGACCTTCGAATGTAAATCGATGTAAACTTCTTTTCTATGCGGCTGCAGACACCGATTGAATCTCGATCGGAAAATTTCAATCAATTTTAAGGAATGATTTGCAGGTTCGTCTTCTTTTCGAAAACGAAATCATGAGAAAATTTTCGAAAGCATTTTTTGTATAAATTGTGATGATCTGACATCCATAACTACTGATGATGAGACATGAATTTATGCTTACAATTCATAAACAACTCAATAACTGTCATAGAATTGACGTCAAACAAAGTCAAAAATCAAAGCCCTGTTGATTGTTGCATTTAATTATTGTGTCACTGCTCACCAGGAGTGTCTTCCATAATAAGAAATGATGTGTAAGCCCTCAGCGCAATTTCCTTTAATTTATTCTTAAAAAAAAAATTTGAAATTCAGAGCAAAGCAACTCCTGGTCTGCATATCATGGAAAGCCATCAGTGTCCGGAGCCAAAAGAAATCATTAAACAATATTTCGTAACAATGGTATCCGACAATAACATAAGACGGTCTTCAACTCAGATGGCGATGACCTTTCCGTCAACTAAAGAGAAGGTGCGTATTTTCAAAATAAAAACTCCCCTTATTTCTTGAACACAGCAGTATTCGCATTTTTCTATATGAGTCATTAATATAAAAAATGGGTCGGGAATATGATGAATAGGCGACATGTTATCCCAACTGTAAGTTTCGGTAGCAGAACATGAATAAGAAAAACCGTTCAATAATAAATAAATGTGTGTTGGCAAGTGGCGTAAATGATGGGTTGCGTTTATGCAAACATTTTGTTTTCATTTTTCTTTGCAGTCGCATTGTGCGCATTTGTTTCGCTATTGTTTGATTTAAGAAAATAACTAAGGGCGAGGTAAAAACTATATAAACGACTGGCTAAGAGTTGGAAATAATTAAAAACTGTTTTGAAAACATTTCGACGGATATGCTAGAAAGCAAAACAAGTTGCACGCAGCTGTTGTCGATTTATCGCTTAAGTTTGGTGAGTACAACTGAAATCTAGAGTTCAGTGATATTTATAGGGTGCAGAGATTGAAAGAGAAGAGAAGACTGAAGTTGAACTTTGCTTACAGTCGTTGAAAATGTGAACACTACCTGTCTTTTCAAACTGTAGTCAATTCCTCGAACTCTGCCTTCAATTATACACTCAATGGCCTTTGTTCGTCCATCCGAGGCCTTTAAAATAAACACATAATCCGGGAGCGTATCGGTTAGAACGGTCGCGATCATATTTACACTTGTAGCTAATAAATGAGTTAAATCTCATCTTAATTTATAATATGACATCTCCGATATCGACCTGTGAGTGTAACGTATGCATGAACAAATTCAGCATATCCATCCTCCGGCGACACTGTTCAACCTTAAAAGCCGATTATTTAGCGATTCCCCCTCAAAAGCGCTTCTTGTGTATCTAATTTTGACGTAAAATACTTATGTTTATGCAAAACTCATAAGAAATAAATGAAAGGGAAAGAGAAATTCAGAATCTTATCCCATGAGCAGAGGTAAGGGAACTTTCTTTGTAGCACCCAGAAGTACTTACGGTGGACCTACCTTTTTCTATTCGATGCCGATGCATTCAGAATTATTTTCTGAACCGATATAGGCTTACCTGGCCGTCCGTACGCCTGATGTTCGTTCATGCCGAATTCGGGCCAAGTAGGTCTATTTTTTTGGATACCACCGCATATAAGGATTGTTTCAATGTGTAGGCAACGTGCAACCACCGGAGTGTAACGTATGCATGAACAAATTCAGCATATCCATCTTCCGGCGGCATTGTTGAACCTTAAGAGCCGATTATTTAGCAATGCCCCCTCAAAAGGCGCTTCTTGTGCAGCTAATCTCGACGTAAAATACTTATGTTTATGCAAAACTCATAAGAAATAAATGAAACGGAAAGAGAAATTCAGAATCTTATCTCATGAGCAGAGGCAAGCAAACTTTCGTTGTAACACTCAGAAGGACCGATACATTCAGAATCATTTTGTGAACCGATATAGACTTATCTGTCCGTCCGTATGCCTGATATCCGTCCGTATTTCTGATGTCCGTCCATGCCAAATTCGGACCAAGTAGATATATTTTTTGGATACCACCGCATAAAAGGATTGTTTCAATGTGAAGACTTTCGTAAAAGGTATGCCCTTGCAAGGAAATAATGTATAACTTTTGGTGTACTACGACCGAAACGAGAAGGTGAAGTGATGTACGGTACATAATGGTGGCACCTGCCACACTACAGCATTTTTCCTTTTTCTACATTGAACGACAGGCATACATTTTCTGGGTGGACAGCTAGACAATGCAACTTATTTTTTGGCCACACATAATACAATTAAAATTATGGTTAAAACCATATCTCTCTCGATTTTTCTCTACTAAAATCTTAAACTTCGACTTCGAAATGAGTTGATTTCCATATATCAAGATTTAAAATGGAATCCAGCTGTTCACAAAAATGCACATGCAGGAGGCCTTTTTCATATGAATCTTTTGAAAATGGGTTTTTTGAGCACATAGTCAACGCATATAAGCACTCAATTATTTATGAACATATATTTAGTAATATTTATGGAAATGGAAAAAAGTCGGTTATTTTCATTGTGATTTGTCTTTGGAAAATTGTTTTACTATTTGAATCTTTCTATGAAAAAACTTAATAAATTTTGGCGTTTTGCCTTTCCATTTAAATTTAACAATGAAAAGCCAGGCATTTTGATTTTTTGTTGCTCTTAATTTATCATAAATTTCAAATGTGTCAAGTAGTTCTTGTTCTTTTTTTTGCTGGGATCTTGTCTGAGCAAGAAAAACTCAAACATAGGAAATAATTTATGAATAGTGAAATAAAGGGAGAAAATAAAAATATATTTTATGCCCGCATAGCAAAACATAAAATATCTGTGCATATGGAAAAAGAATTTTGGCATAATAGATGCAGACGGGTTCGGACTATAAATATTGTTTTTGTAATTAATGTATACGTAAAACATGTTAAATGACCTTTCAGAGCAATTTTAGGCCAAAAAAAATTTATTCAATTTTAAATAAAAAAGAAGTTGAAAATAGTTTCGAGTAAATATTTTAATGTTTATCGTATAGGGTGGCATAAGCCTGTGAAGGATGGAATGAATAAAAATATCGCGGATCCACTTTAAAGAACAAACACGATCGACCGACAAAACACAACTGCATTAACTAGAAGATGTTCATGTCTGTTTAAAATTTGGTACATATATGTGCTGGTCTCATCGAAAGGTCATATGTAAAAATGGTAGCTGACATACTTGCCATTCATCAATAGATTTGTTCTAAATTTTAAATAGTCTTGGGGGTAGTCAATATATACGCCTTTGTCATATAATTTCTTTGTCTTGTGGTTGGTATTTTTGATTGAAAAATTTAGGTTTTATATCCTACGTCAGTTGTCGTACATTAAGTTTTCGTGGATGTACACAATGCTTAGAAGGATTTGAGATGGAACCACCTTTTACTGTAGATCCATCAAATCGATCTAAGCTTGTCTGTCCGTCTGTCTATGCATTACTCTGTCGGTATGTCCCTATGTCCATATGTCCATCTGGCGAAGTATCTCTTTGTCCATGCTTCCTTCTGTCTACCTGTTCAGATATCCGTCTGTCGAAGTATCTCTTTGTCAATGCGTCGTTCTGTCTACCTGTTCAGGTATCCGTCTGTCGAAGTATCTGTTTGTCAATGCGTCGTTCTGTCTACCTGTTCAGGTATCCATCTGTCGAAGTATCTCTTTGTCAATGCGTCTTTCTGTGCAATTGTTTATGTATGCGTCTGCCGGTGTGTCTCTCCTTTCATGCGTTTCTCTGCCCGTGGGTCAACATTGTCCGTCCGTCCTTCTATCCATCTCGCTTTATATAAGTCGCAATTTTTGCGATACTTTGATGAAATTTCCTACACCGATGTGTTCTGGCCGAAGAATGAACACTTGATTGAAAATGATTCTGATAGACCACTTTTTCGAGCACTTCCCATATGACGCTATATTCAAAGTCATTATATAAATCACGGTAGTAAATGAAACGGTGTAGGGTATTTAATGGTGGGCTGTGGACCACTATGATGGTTTAACTGCTTTATCCTTAGGTGGGACGCAATTGATGACGTACTAAACAAAAATTAACAGACCCTTCTAGGTGTTACTGTTACCTACGATTTTTTCTATAGTAATCAGAAGAGTCGTTCGTTCATAAAGTTACACTGGTTGTTATCTTTATTATAACATTTAATTTTTAACGTCGGAAAGAAATTTACATTTTTGAATGAAAACTCAGATAAAATAAAACATTTACATGATATAACATTAAATGCCATTAAAGTTTTTCAGCGAACATTATTACACAGCAGAATGCTTTAATGGAAATCCAATTTACTTAATGTGTAGATTCCGCTGATTTTTTTAAGTTCATTTGATTGGAGCAGGAAGGAAGGGTTTATACGACTTAGTTTATTCTGACGATCTGTTTGCAATTTCCATCTTTATAAGTTTATCCAAATCCGTGCGATTACTTACACTAAAGATAAATAGATTTTATCGGCCGTCAGCCTTTTAAATATATGTTATATAATACATTAAAATAACTGTTTTCGGATATAAAAACAATTTTCATTTCTCTGTAATTATCCCCTTTTATTGTACATATATATTTAAATACATATATATATATACAATTTGCATGGAGCTTCCTTTACTTTAATGGAAAAACAAAAAAAAAAGAAGAGAAGAAAAGAAAAACAATGTCCATAAAAATGGATCTCTTTACGGTTATTGCAGCTATTTGCGACAATTGTAAAAACTCCATCGTTCAATTTTGGTTTGCCAAGCATGTACCGGTTTTTAATAAAAACGACTATGAACAATTTTTTATAATACTTTTGTTTTACAATCGAATTAATTCGTGTTAACCCCTCCAGAGATCATAGACCGGACATATAGAATACTTTATCCTATTGCTGCTTTTGGTTAAAATAAATAATCTGTGCGTTAATGCAGTGTTACCCGCATACCTAACTTAACAACAGTAACTGTTGCAGTGTTGAACAGTAGATATTAAAGGCTGCACGATAGGATTATAAAGAGATATAGTCCTAGAGATAAGAGATAAGGCCTAGAAGATAAGCTCTTTTCTTTCGCTACTAGAACGATTTTCCTTCAATTTTTTGTGCTGTTCACTGCTTTTCTTGTGATCGATTCTTTTTCCTTCTTTTCATATGCGTGTTTGCGATGGCTTAGGGGTTCATTTGCAATTTGGTCCTGCACCGGTTGTAAGTGTGGCTCTATGCTAGTTGCGTACATGCTTTCTTTCTTTTTTTCTTTTTTTCTTTTTTTCTTTTTTTCTTTTTTTCTTTTTTCCTTTTTTTCTTTTTTCCTTCTTATTTGTTTTACTTTTACTTATGCTAAGTTTTAATATTAATTTAATATAAGTTTTGCTTTAAGAGTCATTTGAACTCGACTGTTATTTGTTTAGTCGAGTTTCATGTATGTGTAGAATTAAAATAAATAAATAAATAAATAATTTCTGTTATGTATAGAAAAAATGCTATATATGATCACTTAATGATCAGTATCGAAGGCCATTTTAGAAAGATTGGAATCTGACTAAATTATGATGACTATGTCATCATGCCAAAGCTTGTTAAACTTGATTAAATTTGCTGTCCGTATATTCCTATAATTAATTACAATCGACTAATGGCTCAATAGACTATAAGAATATATGCCCTATCATCTATGGAATTTTACTTTTCTATCTTTATTCCAAAATTTTTAAGGAATGAACGATTTTATATAGTCTATATTTCTTGCGATCTATTAAGGTGTCTTAAATTGGCCTAGACGCGCATGCTACCCTGGCCGAAGTATGATACACTATTTCGTTATTCGGATGATTCGTTTTTCCGGATGATTCGTTTTTCCGGATGATTCTTTTTTCTAAATCATTTTAAGCCTGCCTTCCCGTCTCTATATTTGGTATCTATTTATATGTTTGTGTCTTCAACCTATACGTTGCTTTTTTCCAAATATTTCGATGACACTCGGTATTCTGCCAGGGTTTGACCCAAAGGGAAACTCTGTTAAAAATGAATTGAATTGAATTTTTAAACACCATTCGGGAGTAGTTTTTTTCAAGTCCCTTAACATGGTATTTTTAATTAGAAAAAATAATTGTTTAGTTGCGTTTACTTTCCCATTATCGTCCGCCGTATTTTCCTTGAAATTTGCAAAAACTTTCTTTTATGCTGAAATCAGACACTATTGGCACTATATGCAGTTTAAACGTCATAATCCCATTTTTTTTTTTTTTTCTATATCAGATTCCAATCATAATTGACATTAATGTTCAGAATCGATTTAGCAAATCATGATGGAAGGATTTACTGCATTGCCTGAATCGTCCTACCAGGTTTACTATTCCTGACGTAATTAAAAGATTCTTCTCCAGCCAATTGCGTTTGTAAATATTTTGAATCGAATCTGTTAAAAATGTAAAAGTAATGATGAAAATACCGATGTTGTAAACCACAGTGTGGATAAAAATCCGCAAGATTCAATTAGAAGTCGTTCCCCAAAAAATGGACTTTCCTACCTCACGGCGCACTCATCCGGGGATATAAAATTCATTTGGCCTAAGAACTTAAGCCAAAATAAACTGCGTAAATATTATACAAATTAGGCTTTAGAGCATTTTCAAGCTACTCTCTGATTAAAGTGATCCTTACTGATAAGCTTTGCCCAAGGATTTTGTGAGTCAAAAGTGAGAATGAAATCGAAACCACATGCGTGAGGGGCCACAAGTTTCACGTTTTACAAACTCATTGTACTTTGGCTCTACATTAGAAAATGATTCGGCACCAAGCGTTACTGCTTCCTATTTTTGAGGGAAGTTGCATAGCGATCAAAATGGACGTGTTATTCCAGTCAAGGATGTTACTTATATAACGCCATTGATATAATGCATCCACATTTTGTGAACCAAGCAGTCATCGTTCGAGGTTTGGGAGCACTTGAAAAGTAATAGTAGAACATATTCTTCAGGTTTTTTAAGAAAGTTTCACTTTTTTTAAGAAAGACTTTTGAGTGCAGTTTACTTTAGAAGATCCCTAAGGTCTATCTTTAGCTTAATAGGTTGAACTGTAGTTTCGCCACATATATGACGATACGAGGAATTAAATTTCTGTAGTCTATATTTATACCCGCTGATCAATAAATTCTTGGACCTATTTTACGTTTTTCAAAGTGAAGCCCTGTGTTGGATTAGGTTCAAAGAACTGATCCGCTTGCCTAACAAAAAAAGAAAACCAGGATTGAGTTCTATATTTAAGGGATCATAAGAGTATTAAGCGGAAATCAGCGAAATTAGGCGATACTAAAAGGCAGAGTTTCTTCATATTCACCTGTAAGAAGCAGAATTGCTTGCTGCTTTTCAAGGCTTTGCAATTGCGGGTGACAAAAGCGGTTGTTACGATTGCGGTAACACAAGTCACAGGTTGGGCAGTCTGTTCATACAAGCTAGTGATAGGTGTTAAAATATTCGCTTAGAAATAATTTCCTTGGGTTGGATTCAATGGATCGAATTTACATATATTGTAATATATCACAAGTCAAAGGAAATGAATGGAAACATCGTCGTTGAAGTAATTCCTGTTGGCAGATTGCAAAAATTATGAAGTGAGAAGACTAATTTCACTTTTCAGTTAAGGTAAAATTTGCAATTCAATGAACATAGCGCAATTATCTATCGGTCCTTCCGTCTGTCCTTCTCCAAGTTAGGCTTAGTACATTGCAATGGCTATAGGATCGCATCAAAATAATGACACAATCGAAACGTACGCCGAAAGCTTTAGCGAATTTGTTATCTGTTGTTTATTCGCTTGACGAGGGAGCCGCAATGGTCGGCAATATGGCAACACTGCTGCGTTTCAAGTGATTGCGCTCTCGTAGAATAAGTTTGCGCTTTTTTTGCCCTTTCGTATTTATACGTGCAAAAGTGATCAGCGATTATATGTATGGGTGTATCTGTATGCATTTACTTATATGCATGTTGGTGTGTATGTGTTGGTGTGTATGTGTGCATAACATGTGTAAATACATTTGTTCAATTGCCTTGATGACAGTTTGTTAAAACTTACTGTTCCACTTTTAATGTTTTATTATTTACTCACATAGCATTGTGTGCGTTGTGTGTGTCGTTTGTTTTTTATGTCCACCATTGTTTTCTGTGCCTTTTGTCCTTTCTTTCCGGAGCATATTACAAATGCAATGTATATGCTTTCACACATATGCACACACGTATATGCATACGTATCCACGAATGCATTGAAAAGTTTACAAAAATATATAAAAAAAAAAAAAAAAGGAAAAAGAAAAAGAAAAAGAAAAAAAAAAACACAAAAATCACTTATGTTTGTTCTGCTGTGAATTCAACAACAATTGTTATCGATTTAATCATTTGTATGTGTATGAGTATTTTACACTTTTTATACGCAATTGTGTCACTTAAACTAT
>KK502579.1:242704-252877 GCA_000688735.1 Glossina austeni
ATATATATATATATATATATGTGTGTGTGTGCACATAGATTTTTATGTAATCAACGACGTGGTGGCTATTGGTTGTGAACATGCAAATGTATTAATTAAATAAGCAATCGGTGGGAAACAAAGCTATTCACCTGAAATCTCTGAGCCCATTTAAACTTTGAAATTGAAAATTGAAGCATTGAAGAAGAAGCATTGATAAAATAATTTTGAATTTCGATTCAGAGAAAATCGTTCGAGCAATAGTTAAACCATTTTTACGAGCAGACAGCCCAGTCCATGTGGCTCAAGTATTCCACTTCAAAGCCACCAAAGTTATCAAGGCCATATGTCATCAAGGTTCTTGACATTTGCTTCAATTGCTCATCTTCAAATTGGTGAAATTGTAAGCGAAAAGTGTTAGCCAAACTTCTTGGATTATTTGCATGCAAAAATTCCTCGGAGAGATCTTTTTGTTTAACAAAAGTTAAGAAAAATAATTTGGAGGTAGAAAGCGATGGTCATTCTATGTAAAATTTCGTAAGTTTCCAAGGTTTACAGAAACGCTACGTGGCAATCGTTTTCATCATGGGTCGCTTAACTTATGTTCGTTTTTATCATTACGCTGCCGCCGCTGCTGTTATTGGTACGAAAAATGGACTGCCGAAAAGTCCCTTTCAAGAAATTGCTTACACTTTTGCGTATTACGTATATCATCATAATAAATTTTGGTCATTTAAAGTCCACTTCATCATTATAGGATTTTAACTCCACTAATTTATGTTGTTTTGTCTGCCGTTTGCCATTGGACCGCTGAAAAATAAAGAGCATATGCTCCATACCATCACATACAATATATCCTTAGTTTAAGGGGCAAATGGTCCTCGTAAACAATTGCATCACATTCTAGACTCATATTTCTTGCTAATCATTCGTCACAGCTGTTTGTATCTTGTTGCGTCTGTTTCGAGGTAATTACGCCTCTTTTTATATCTGACTTGCAGCATTTACCTAAGAAGTTTTCGCTTAACGTAAGAGAGGTTCGTTTTCGTATCGTAAGAGAGGTTGCGGAATAACTAAGTAAGCAGATAGGCTAACGTACGATGGGTGGAGATAATTAAAACGACTTGGAATTCGCTTTAGATTATTCCAAATCGAAGAACAAATCCGGGCTATCTGTTCTCTTTGTGTGGTGGGTAAAAGGCGAAAATTTCAAAATATCGCTATCAATAAACTTTCGTAAATTTTACTTTAAACTTTGCTATAAGCATTTATCAAGGCCATCCAGGAGTGCCGATGGCAAGAATGAAAGATTCATTTTTAGGAGCTCGTTTCCTTCACGTATGTTTTTTTAAAGCAAAAATTTTATGTTTTCTCTCATAAATGAAGTTCAGACGACCCGGTCTCTCTTTAACTGGACATGCTGGTTTAGGTTATGGTGGCAGCTCGCCCGACAGTTACAATGAAATCTGTTGCGGCTCCAGTTGCCCACAGGGTCGGTTAAGCTTTAGGGTTGAGAAAGTAGTGATGCATCATCTATCCATCCTAAGTACTTTGTGAACTGAATCCTTTGCGATAGCATTTGTATATAGGATAGTTTAAGGATTAAAGTGGAGGAAGTAGTGATGGATTACCCATCCATCCCAAGTTCTTTACGAATTTAATCGGTTCATTTACTGTGGTGTATCTGAAGTCGGTTAAGAAGTCAAGTGGAGGAAGTAGCGATGGATTACCCATCCATCCTAAGTTCTTGACGAATTTAATCGGTTCATTTACTGTAGTCTATCTGAGGTCGGTTAAGAATTCAAGCGGAGGGAGTAGTGATGGATTTCCCCTCCATCCTAAGTTCTTTACGTATTTAATCGGTTCGTTTAATTTACTGTATCTGAAGTCGGTTAAGAATTCAAGCGGAGGGAGTAGTGATGGATTACCCATCCATCCTAAGTTCTTTACGAATTTATTCGGTTCATTTACTGTACTGTATATGAGGTCGGTTAAGAAGTCAAGTGGAGGAAGTAGTGAAGTACCCATCCATCCCAAGTTCTTTACGAATTTAATCGATTCATTTACTGTACTGTATCTGAAGTCGGTTAAGAATTCAAGCGGAGGGAGTAGTGATGGATTACCCATCCATCCTAAGTTCTTTACGAATTTAATCGGTTCGTTTACTGTAGTGTATCTGAGGTCAGTTAAGAATTCAAGTGGAGAGAGTAGTGATGGATTTCCCCTCCATCCTAAGGTTCTTACGAATTTAATCGGTTCATTTACTGTAATGTATCTGAGGTCGGTTAAGAATTAAAGCGGAGGGAGCTGTGTGATGCATCACTCGTCTATCCTAAATTCTTCTATGAATTCAAATTCTTCTTTAACTTTAAGTTCTTTACAAAATTTATTCTGTTCTGTTACGAATCATATGGGAGGTCAGTTAAGAATTAAAGTGGAGCGGGTTGGGATGTACATCAACTTTCTTTCATTCATCTTTACGAATTTAGTCCTTATTGAGATAACAGTTGCATATGTGATAGCTTATGAAATAAAGAAGTAGAGAATGAGTGAATGGCGATAAACCATCTTTTCGATTCTTTTATGGATATGGACGATCCAGATCCTTGTCCATTATGATCTATCCTTAATTCGATAGCTCGAACAAGAAGCTTTTCAAGTGATGCCATATTCTAGATTCGTATCTATCGATGTATTTGTCGAAAATGTCATGTCCTGTAACGATAACTAGGGCGTATTAAGATCTGGTCGAAAATATTTTCTAAAAATGTATAGATTCGAGATGAATTGTTGGTAAACACATGCACTTAATTAAAATTGCATCCATTCTATGTGTTTGATATTTGTCGACAATAACAATAACAAAAACAGCGGGAACAACAGCAACAGCAACGGCAACAGCAACAGCAACAGCAACAGCAACAACAACAGCGATAGCAGTAGCAATAGCAACAGCTACGATTATTAATTCATAATTTCATTTTGTGCAAAATTTGATAGAAAATTTGCATACAATCATACTAGTGCCGGACAGACGTACTTTATATCAAGTGCATAAAATTCAAATACATTGTTACGGCATATGTCAACAGGGTATGCAGTATAGTTAGTTATTGTGTTGATCTCTCACCATTGGGAAGACGAATAATAACATGGAATGTTTTTTTTCGGTTGTTTTGCTTTTGTTTGTTTATATTAACACCAATGTAACAATATTACGACTAACAAGTTAGTAATAACATCAGTTCAACCCACATACGAGATAATCAGAGATAATATACATAAGCGAAGCACAGGCCACACGTACATTTAGATTGAATGATGATTCATTTTAATACAATAACAAGGACTGTGATTTTAAACACGATGCATGATGACAGGATAGGGAGGTAGAAGAAGAGAGAAGTCATAGATAGAGAGAATATGAAACTAAAACTATAGCTTGCTTCCCTCTATGATTTGCAATTCTATGTTTAAAAGCCTTTATGAATAAATGTATACGATGGGGAGACACGATATTTCATTGAGTTTTATTAGCGCTACGTATATATTGGTTGTTCTTTCATATCCATGTTTATATTCATATGAAAGAATGTATTTTATGCGCATACAAATTACAGTGTTTTACATTTAACGAGATCCTGGTCAATGAACGGTTTAAAAATGCATGAAGATTTTATATCTGAATAATTTAAGTAAATGATTTCGTTTTTTATTTTTTTTCTTTTGCACTTGAAACTATATATGAAAGGAAAAGCATTCTCTTCGTCTTACTGCCCATCCTAAAGGTAATAATAAAGGCTTTCAATACAGTGATGTGAGTGCTCGAGATTGATTGGAGAATGCCTTGAGAGTGACTATCTTAGGTTGGAGAAAATAATGAATAACGTTTTACGTTAAGACATAATTAAGTTACGTTTCAATGTCTTTGATAAACTATGGCAAAAAAATTGCGGTCGAAAAAACAGATCGTATTGCATAAGCCTCTAGCAGAATGTGGGCTCTATACTCATTGCTGATAAGAACAATTGTTCTCATATACTGTTTATACCCTACACCACTTATGATACAAGTTTGTGTGGGGGTATGCAACTCCCTGAAGGCTCCACATCTATTATACATTGTCTGTCTGGCTGTCTGTCTTGTGGGCTGAATACAAAATCTATAGGCAGCAATTTTTGAAATATTTTAATGAAATTTGGCTACACCGAGGAGTCTTTGCCCAACGACAAAAGCAGTTGAATACGGTTCGGATCGGATCGGTCTTTCCATCACTTCCCATTTAATGTTTGTTTTTATGAAAAGTCGTTGTATAATTAGCTGTAGGGTCACGTACTACTATTACTGTTTACTATAATGTTTTTACTTTTTTATAGGCAAACACCAGGAAAATTGTTGTCAACGACAGTTAATCTTTTTAAAAGCTAAGCATTTTTTTTATGGCCTTAATAAAGAAAAGTAAAAAGTAAAAAGAAAGTAGAATATAATCTTTTGGAGCCTGCTAAGTTGAAATGGTATAATAGTGAACGAAAAAGTCTTAATCGACGCTCAATGCTTACTTCACTTGTCCTTCCTTTCTGCTTTAATTAAATCTTTCACAGCTCCAATCTTGAAGTAGAAAGCGCAAGAAAGCGAAAGTATATGGAAAATACGTTGAAGACTTGATTCTTCGAATCAAATTGCAAAATGGGCTTGAATTTCGAATTACTTTTCATCTAACATCCATAGCAACTATCGATAGGAAAATATATTACCAGAGCTACTTTAAGTCAAAATCGTGCACAAAAACTTTGCAAAAAAAAATTCTAAATCTCATCGTAAAATGTTAAGTGCATTAAGTCTGTCCATCTCTGTTTCTGTTATAAACTCTTTCGATGTTATGAATTTAGAATATGCGTGCGTAACCTTCTACCTTGAATCATAAGAAAAGTTGTCGTCTTGAAAAACATTAGCTCAGAACAAAAATATTCCCTACTGACCAGAAGATAAGCGGTTATAATTAGCAAAACCCTATAACATTTCGCTTCAGATCTGTAGTGAGATTGAATATTGCCTTACAGCCAATAAACATTTTTTCTTTTTTGCTACGAGTTTTTTCAAAAAAAAATGTAAGCTCTCTCTTTCTCTCTTTCTCTCTCTCTCTCTCTCTCTCTCTCTATTTCTATCTCTCTCTTTCTCTTTTTTTCATTTTTTCTATTTTACATTTTAAGTAAAAATTTGTTTCAAAATACTCGGTTTATTGACTAATTGAAAATTACTGTATAAGCCGCTGGGCTTATATTTACAGAATTTTATTTGAAATTCTAATGAGTTTATGTTGATCTGACCTTTTGTGCAATAATTATGTTTAGAGTTCTGTGTAGATTTCAGTGCAAACCCATATAGGCTAGAAAATTAATAATTCGCGTTTGTATGATTTCGAATCTTAGTTTAATTTAGATAGTTTTCTATAAAATTTTAATATCGAAATGCTTTGATTTCTAGTCAAATTTACATTCTATTCGAATCGACACGATGTGATTTAACTTGATTTTGCTAAATTTCAAATCAATTTGTTATGGCTTTAAAGAAACGAGAATTTTATGTAATTTTTTTGTGTTAAGGCAATAAGGAAAGAGAAAAAGATAGCGAAAGGGTTAGACAGAAAGCGATTGAGGGAGAAACAAAAAAAGGGAACAGAGATGTAAAGAGAGAGTGAGAGAGAAGTAGAGAGATAGAGATATAGATAGAGAGAGAGAGAGCGAGACGGAGAATGAATTAGGATAAAGGAGAGAGGGAAAGACGGACAAGTAAAAACTAAGGCATTTGCATATGCCTATTATGTAATATGTGTGAAAGACTCAAAACCTTTAATACTTTGCAAGACCAGTTATATAATCTGATATTACCATAAGTATAAAATAGAGGCGTAGAATAGAGGCGTTCTGAAAAGCAGAAGTGTGCGTTGCAGCGGATGAAGTGCGAACATATGAAAGCAAATATACTTTCTTGTCTCTGAGTTGATGTAGCCGTGACTGTCCGTTCGTCCACTCATCCATGTGCTATCCCCTGAAGTCTCAGCACTTATGCTTTCTTTAGCTTACTTTTCCCCTCCTCAAGGTAGGTTTTATCGCTGGCAATACAGTTGTGTCGCTGCTTAACCGAGGTACTCATACTTTTTTTGGTTTCTGATTGAGTTTTGGTCTCAGCTATTCCTTTTTTTCATTTATTTAGAAGAAATTAAGCTACACACTCATAATGCCAGGCGAACTATAAGCATACTTGTCATAATCTTCTAACCAATAACTACTATAGCGTTCGTATGAACAATGAAAAATGAGAACACACCAGCAAAGGACGAACTGTATGTGATATATAACTAAAAATCACGACTGTTTTCATGCATTAACTTTCCGGTTTTTTCTATGTGTTCGTACGTACATCAACAACTGTCATTTTGTGAGCTTTTTTGATTCGATACTTTCGACTAAATTATATAAAAATATGATTTGAAATATTTACGACACGACATTTCTGCAGTGCAACATTCCATACACCTCGTGACAAAATCAATTTTATTCCCAAACAGTTCACAAGGAAAGCGAAAGCTAACTGAATACTACTACCCAGCTTGGTAGTACTGTCCGAATTAAACTTCACGTCGGTATTTGTTGTAACTTTTAAGCTATAGCTTTTTGTTCTTCGAATATTAATAAGCGGACAGATGATGTTAGATTCAAGCTCAACGTTAGGCTTCGTTTCACCTTTACAGTTCTTGTGACAGTCAGCTTTAATGCATGAAGCGATAAATAAAATCTGTGATGTGCATCATAAGCTGACTTGGAATATGTGCACTTCATAAGATTTGATCTTCAAAAGAAGATCGCGGAGACCTTTTCTATCTAGCATTCATTACAAAAATTGTTTCTCGTAATACAGGTACTTGATCGGGCGTATGTGTAACAAAAGTTCAGCAGGTTAAAGAAAACACATTGATAATCATACGCCTAGTGGAACATTATTTTACAGTGAATTACATTTTATGCTACAGATAGGACCAATACACAGGCACATTAATGTTTATTTAAAGTTATGTTCAAAAGGCAAACAAAAGAATGTAAACTGTCGCTACGTTGTACGTCTGCAGCAAGTATTCTTCCCCTAGTAATAATTATAACATTTTTGACTTTCTTAACATACCCTTCTCTTCGGTGTTTTTACTTAAGTAAAAAAGGGAGCCTTTAATAAAAATTCTAAGCTTTTATTGCTCAACAAAATACGTGACACACTAATGAATTTATAATCGAATTGTTAACGAGAGGCAGATAAAATAAGAAGATCTCCCAAGCGTTCCATACTTTACGTCTTCTAATGGTTAACAGGAACGTTTCGTGTCTTAATGTGTGCGTCTTTTATGCTACCTGTTTTTAGCTGATTGAGATGAATTTCAAGGAGAATTATTTTGAACTCACATTGCATTTACAAAATGTTGTATAAGTAAAAAGTGTGTTGGAGTTTTAAATTTGTTTCACAAAGTTTTTCTTAACTTGCAAAAGAAACATCGATTAAATTTGTTCTTTCCCTTCCTTCTCTTTTTAGATAATATATTTGCATTATAGTTACCTATCAATTAATTTAATAAATCTATTATCAGAGATTATTTTCGATTTAAATCTAATCTTTTAATACCCATAAGCAGCTAATATGCAATAATTGATTGAAAAATCGTTCATTCCCAATGCTAAGTAAAACAAGTAAAATTTCTTGATGTTTTTCCCAATAGATGGATTTAGAAACGCCTAACTTAAGTAATATTAACAATAAGAAGTCATGTGGAAGCTGACAAGCCACAGATCATTTAAAGGGAGCATTGTGGTATTTCTTAATCCAGTCGAGAGTAATTGTGCCAAAATTCTTTACAATGTCACTTCGCCCAAAGCGATAACCTACTGTGCAGATTTTTGAAAAAATTCATTCTATTTATGAAGAAGATGCTTTACCGAGATCAGAAGTGCATATGCTTGCGTCCTGCAGTTCTCAATGTCAAAGGTGGGCCGTGCTATTTGGTGTAAAGTCTATGAAATTTTCCGAATCATTAGGAAATGTCGGCAAATTTGATTGACATATGGATGCGACAAATTGGCGAAAACTTAGTTTTGCACCATTTCCATAGACATTTGGGTACTATAGGAATTAACAGCGAAATATGAACCAAATTCAATCCCTTCCAATCAGAATACCAGTGGAATGTATAAGCGGGAGTTTTCAAATCTTCCCTAGAGATGCTTGAGTGCGTACAGTGAAAAGCTCAGATGCTTATGAGTGGACGTAATGTGTTGTGCCAATGTTTTTAGATTATAGTTAAAATACAAAGAGAGATAAGTAAGAAGGCTATAGTAGGGAAAGACTGACAATTGAATTCCCTACATCGCTCTACAGTTATTCATATATGGACTTATGAAAACAGGGCATTATATGGCAAGTGCTCGAAAAATTGTTTTTATTTCAACAGTATTCGTCCTTTGCACAGAACTCCCCAGTGTTCCAAATTCCATCCAAATGTTTGAACAATTGCAGCCTATAGGTTGAAGACCATAAACTAAGACAGATAGACAAACAAACACGTTTAAATCGATGCAAAAAAGTGATTCTGAATCGATCGGTATAATAAAAAGTGGGTGTATCTCAACTCCTTGTAGGTGCTGCATACGTCCGCACAAACTTAATATGTCCTTGTATTACAAGTGGTGTAGCGTACAATTATTAAGTTTTTAGTATAAATTTACTTGAGCCAGGATAATATTCGGACAAGGATATTAAAAAAAGCTTTGAGAGCAAATTCATTTTTGTAAACAAAGCTAACGTGTGGTAAACGTGACTGTACAAGATAGGCACACTATGTGGGGGTGGGGCGTGTTCACGTCGATCAGTGATATATGCTTTACATGGACTCTTATTCGTTATTCTAAAAACATTTGGAAATCTAATTAATTGTTTGAGGGTTTGAGGGTTTAACAAAGAGCTGCATTTTTGAGACAGAAATACAAATACGAACGTTATTGGGAATGAATTGAATCGGCTCATTTCTACGACTAGACGAATGTGAAAAATTGAGACGGAAAAAGAGTGATTTTCGAAAATCTTTCTCTAAGAAACTTTTCATAACAAAAAAGGCCTTTCCGGCCATAACATCTGATTGTTAGTAATTTATACATTAAATTGACCCCGATCGGGGATTTGGCATAAAATTTACTATATTTTTCACGCCTCTTTTCATATAAATATTCTGATTATATGCAACCATTTATATGTGGCAACAAAGTCTACCTTTTGTTATTTGTCAAAGAAAAATTACTTAAGCAGGGTAGGGTACTTAGGCAGTTGTAGGGTATTTAATGGTGGGCTTCCCCTGTCCCCTGTAATGTTTAGTCTCTTGTCTAAAACGAGATACAAAGCTATATCAACAATATGCGAAAATGCATCTGGTAACACAGACCGCTCTTGTCAGCTCTGTAAAAGGGGTAAGTGCTTTATTTTGTCAACTGGGTTTTAAGAAATAAATTAACGCATATTTTCAAGTACTTCACAGTACGAAATTCATTTTGCACTGTATCATCTCGAAATCATTTGAAAATCAAGGCAAACTCCGCGTATATATATTACATGAAACCTCAAGAAAATAAAATGAAATAAAAAAATTAATTAAAACTTGGAAAAGATCACTTCCCGTAAAACGATTATATTTACATGGCGAACATAATAACATACATACGTACATACGTACGTACATACGTACATATATATATATATTTATATATGTTATACATATATATATAACATAACATAAATATATATATATATGTTATATATATATGTTATATATATATACATATATATGTATATAACATCGAATCTTTTTTACTCAACTTACTCAACTATCTGTTGTTGATTTGCTGACACGCGGAAGAAGAAGAAGAAGAATTTGAAAATGATCTTTTTAGGTGAATGCAGTCTATCAGTCTATTAAAAGCTCTGAATGTTATCTTAAAGGCAAACTATTTCTTTGTCCTAGACGTGGTCGTACAATTATTGAATAAGCATTTTCTTTGTTTCAGCTGCACAATGTAGATTAAAATATCTTCTGCTTTTGATTTGCTTCGCAGCAGAAAGACGACACCAAGTAAGGATTGATTTTATTTGCTATGCATCTGCAAG
>KK502579.1:270925-303690 GCA_000688735.1 Glossina austeni
ATTATTCTTTACTTTGAATGTTCTTTTGCGACTCAATGTTCTCGTATCACTAACTCGGCCTTCCGCAAATAGTCTACTTATATACATTTTTACAAGGATGTTACGATCACCTAATTTCATGGTTTCATTTTTAATCCGTTAACCTAACGATGCGCCGCGCATGTGCACCTGGGTTTCTCTCTGTCTGTTTTCCTGCTAATCTTATTCGTCGGCCGCGCCCCGAATATGCGCTAAGGAATTTATTACTTACGAAAATCAATTAGTTAGCATTAACTGGATTTGGGATTTTCGTAACAATATCTTATACTTTCACTAACAAGTTGAGACATTTTTTAGTTTCACATTCTGCTTAATTAAATATTCCTGCATAAAAAAAAAGAAAAAAAGAAAAAAAAAAATTAAAAACTCATCTAATGCTTTTAACAGGACAGTCATTTAAATGATGAATAATTGAATTGATTCTATGATAGCAATAATAAATTGCAAATAATGTTGTTAGGTAAGCAAACAAGGGAAGAGAAAATCAATAAGAAAAGTAAAGGCAAAAAAAAAACCGATTTTTTCAACCTGGTTACGATTAATCTTTATTCGAATTTTTTTCCTTAAACAATTGTCATTAATGTTAAGAGTACGTGTGCGCGCTAGTGTGCATATAAAAAAGATTGAAAAGAAAGTGAATAACACTAAAGGATAAATCGAAAGACGTAAATACAGGTGCAGATTAAATGCAAACAATACTGAAACATATAGAAGAACAAACACAATTGAATGATGACGACGATGATGAAAATGATGACGACAACGTTGCATATTGAAAGAGGCACGAAAGACAATTGGCTTGCAGCACTGAAAGAATAATAACGTGTTCGTGTAAAAAACAAATAGTTAAAGGAAGAGGACAACAGAGGTAATTTTTAAAACAATAAGGCGAGAAGACAATAAATAAAAAGAAGTACAAAGAAGAAAGGATAGACAGACATGCAGCATTTGCGGAAATGAGTGAATTGTTGCAATTGCTTGGGTTGCTTTGGCTTCCAAAGAGATAGCCTACGTTTAGATCGAAATTTAGACTTCTTAACTACAACTTGAACAGGGGATATATTTTTACATTAATAGTTCACCGAAAGCCTAAGGATTTGATATGGGATGGAAAGAAATTAAACTTTTACTTAAGATATTTTCCCTTTTTTTATTTTCCCGCTTTTGTTGAGATATCCTGGAAGTAGCAGAAGTCAATTAACACATAACTCATTACGTTTATTATTATTATTATTATATTTATTTATATAAAATTTGTTGTTAGCTTATTTATCTACTTATTATCAAATCGTTATTCACTATATATGTTTTTACGATCTTCTTATATAGATTTTTCAAACACAAAGAGCGTTTAAGTTTTGGAAAACAAAATCCCTTTTGATACAACTCGTAAGGGGGTTAACGCAATTACTTTCTGATAAGTGGAGAAAGCTTTCATAGAATAATTTGCGTACAAGATATTGGTATTGCAAGGATTTCCTTTATATATAGACTTTCTCTGCCTCATTTACTTGTAGTACTTGTAGTTTCACATACTATTTTTATTTGTATTATTTCTATTAAAAAAGTAGGAATATGTATGGGCGACAAAGTAGAAGCCCTTTCTATGCTCTTCACCAGGAGATAGAAATGCGCTTTCTCATCATTTGTTGTACTATATGTATGTCAATTTTCTCATGTCTATGTTTATGTTATTTTATACATTACTGTATGTTTAGGCCCCCCTGTATTTTATTTTCTCTGTCCCCTTATGTGATCTGTCCATTCCTTTAAGCGGCTGTTAATCAATCCGTCTGCCCCTTTCTTTCTTTTCACTCATTTTCGTTCTTCCCATCGATAACTTAGGGGATGCACTGGAGGCAGCTTTGTTTGCTTTATAAAAAAGCACTTCTTTGCTCAATGGATTGCTATTGTGGAGGAAATTCAAACTAGCTGAACAGAACTAGTTAGGGTGTAGAATGCTGAGAAGTAGTTAGTAGTCGAGAGCATGTCAGTTGTTCTCTGCCGGCGCACAAATATCTTGAGGAAGGATAATTTGGATCTGGCTAATTGGCATTGCATGGAAGATCCAAAGGCAACGGCGACTGAAGTCGCGTAAAATAATGCTGAAGGCCTTGTAATTCAAATTTAAAATCCACGGCGGCCAGGGGCTCATTCACTAAACACCACTTATGCCATATAAAGGAACTTCGTTTGAAGGAAATCTTATGGGAGTTGTGTCTGTTGGGTAAAGCTCTTCAGGAAATATCGCGGTGCCTGAGGTTTTCAAACGTCTCCGTAAGAGAATAATGAGCGGTGCTAAGAAACCGCAACATTCCCCAAACTAGATTTATTGGCCAAGCGCATTAAATCGATCTGGAACTCCAGGCGTAATGGGGCCGCTTGTTTATGGGGATTGTTTCATTCTACCCGGGGCCCCGGCTCACTCTAAAATAACGCGTTATGTCAGGGTACACACACACACACACACACATCGACTGTTTATCTTTCCATTTGTCCATTTCTCTGTGCTTTAATAAAAATTGCAAGAGAAACTTGATATTAAATTAAGCGAAGTCATGAAGTCTAGCTGTTAGATAATTTTTAAAGCTCAGTGTAGATGCTTTGGGAGAAGTTTAAAATTGAAGATCATTCGCTGAAACTGAAATGATAGATTGTGTCAGTTGGCAGCTTTTCCACAGCTTAAAAACTACTTCTGCTAAAGCTATCTGGCTATTGGCTTCCTTACAACGGTTGTTTGTGTTGGTTGGATTTGAGATCTCGTCATTTCAATTTTTGCTAATATCCTTTTGTAAAATTCATATAAGAAATCGCAGAAAGTTTTTGAAAAGCTCTCTATGATGAAATTATTCTTTAAAGCTCGTAAACATTACTCTACAAACTTGTGAAAGAAATCCGTTAAGTTGTGGTTTGCCATCAAAACACTTTAGTGAGGAAGATGTCGGCAAATTACTATTCGATAAGTTTAGTCCTATGATTTTATGATTCCTAATTTATTCCTTTTTAATATAATATCGAGCTTGATAAAATATGTGCAGTGTCCGTCAGCTATGGTTCGAAGTGATTTTTTTGCTCCTCAAAAATTAAAATACAATTTTGCGGAAAGCAATTTTAATGTGCAACGACCACGGCTATCCTTCGTTTAATATCGTTATTCATACAACGACTTGTTAAAATTAGGCATTAGGCATAGGAATTAGTCGAAGTAGTCGTTCAATCCGAGCCATTTTCTATAGCATTTGCCCTTGGGTGGAGGTTATGAAGACTTGAAGCAAAAACTTAAAATGATTCCTCAAAATGCCTACGTCAGGTGTAAAAATATGTTTGCTTTGGTTTCTTTGAGAGATGGCTTTAATGGCGATGGCGATAATGTTAAAGCTTTTAAGACAACTGCGCTAGAAGATAGGATACACCCAATTCTCTTTTTACACGATTTTTTTTGCACGAATTTGATTTAACACGAGTTCAAAAGAAAAAAAATTTCCTTTTTTTACACGAATTATTTTGTTTTAACACGATTTTTAATATTTTTTAACTTCTTTCATATTTATGAATTTCAGATATAATTCCC
This sequence comes from Glossina austeni, assembly GCA_000688735.1. Classification (NCBI taxonomy): domain Eukaryota; kingdom Metazoa; phylum Arthropoda; class Insecta; order Diptera; family Glossinidae; genus Glossina; species Glossina austeni. Next base: position 274,536 of record KK502579.1, read on the forward strand.
TTTTTCCAAAGTAGAAGTTATTTTTTATAAAATATTTATGGAATTAAAATGTGTAAGCACGAAATAAATTAAGTGAACTCTAACAAGAACTTTTTAATATTGTTTACACCTAATTCTCTTTTTACACGAATTTTTTTTTACACGTATTTTTTGGGAATGTATCTATCGTGTAAAAAAAGAATTAAGTGTATTTAAGGACGAATCCGTCCGAAAGAGCATAAATTTTTGTGTCTTTTCACTTCAGATACATATTTACACTTGGACTTGATTATTATCATAGTTAGTGAAGCTTTTCCCATAATTCCATATACCTACCTCCTTAGATGCGGCGTGAACGATTCAAGTGATATCAAAACCGTAGCAATATTTTAAATTTTCGCTATACAAACGAAACAATTTACTTAACTTATCTTCTATTGGTAAATACACAACGAAAGTAAAGCAGATAATAAACAATAAAGGCAAAAGTCAGAGACAATTCAAATTGATAGACAAAGTGGAAAAAAGTTCAGTGAAGCAGACTGAAGACAAGAAGAAAAAAAGAAAATAAGAAGAACAAAGTGAAGGTAGATTCTTACTTCACGTTTGTCTGTAGACGATTTCTACGTTTTTGAATATAGGTCGATGTGCCTTAACGTTATAAACGCATCATCATTCTAGCTGAACAGGGCAGCGTGATATTAGTCTTATAATCATTGCAAATTCTTATTTTTGCTATTGTTAAGTAATGATGGAAGGAAGTCACAGGTAATCAACTAAACAGAAAATTTCATTATAGAGTTAAAAAAAATTTCTACAAAAGATAACTAAGAGTAAATTGTACTTAAACCTGTTTCTTTTAAGCTAATATTGAAATTTAACAGACATTTTTTTTTTGCATTTTTTTTGGTTAAGGAGTTGAAGTGGAAAAATGTTCCCAATTAAAATCTTCATCCATTATAAAGTTTTCTCAAGTTTTTTTTCTTTTTTCATGTGTTTGCATAAAAATAAAAAGGAAAATATCGTATGAGTATTTCTTAGAGCTTGAAAAAGTTTTCAATTGTAAAAAAAAAAAAAAAAAATAAAAGAAAAGAAAACCTAATGCTACCGCCTTTGGTTTTGCATTCCCTATGTATATATACAGCACAAGATTTCAAACATATTTACCATCAAGCCACACATACAAGCATTCTTTTACGTATTCTACACTCTTCCCTTGTGTATCTATCACTCATGGTCTAACTGATTTTCGTCCATGAGACTTACTGACGTGCTTTCTCTTAAGTTTTCATTCTTTTGCTGTTGCTGTTGCTATTGCTGTTGCATATTCTGTGTTAGCTTTTCGGTTAAATTCGTTAGTTAGAAGAAGAGAGAAGAAAGGGTGAAAAAAGTTTGTGCTTTAAAGTTTTCTTAATAAAAAAAAAAAAAAATAAGCTAAACTTGCTAATGTGTATTTGGTCACAAATTGTATTTTCACCTTTTTACTTTTTCCAGAGTTTTAAAGATGTAATTTGATGTTTGATGGTAAAACTTGGTGTTTTCTTCCTTTCAGCTCTGGTGCAATACTTTGGAAAAATGAAATTTCTATGCACTGTTTGCATGTAGAAAAAAAAAAAAAAAAAAAAAAACAAACTTTTTAAATATATGTAGAAGTCTTCTTCTTAAAGACTTTAATCTTTGAACACTAACATCTAAAAAACTTTTTCGACTCGTTTTTATAAATGTATTACGAGTTTTATATATCAAATTTTATTTAAGAGTTTGTCGGTCGTTTAAGAAACGTATATTAAATTTTTTTCTAAATATTTATAATTAAAAGTTTTTTCTTAAGCATTAAAAAACCAAGAAATTCGTAAAAGAGAAAGATTTTATTTATATGAGGTTCGCAACATACGTCTTAGGAAAATGTGAATCATATTTAATTAGCAGAATGTGGTCACTTAAACTCATCCTGGAAAGCATATATAAACACAATATTTTAAAATTGTAATTATTGAAGCAAAACACCGAATTATCGGTACCAGCTGAAGGATGAAACTTTTTATACCCATCACCTAAGGATGAGAGGTACATTCATTTACGAAACGGCGGGTGACAAACAGAAAAAAATTCCAGAGAGAGAGAGAGAGATAGAAACGATTTTGAACCCATTTAAGCATGTCGATTTGTCCACCCGTCTGTCTGTCCGTCCATGATAAACATTCTATATCCTCTTACTACAATTTTCGATAATTTTTTTCATTGTTGCCATTCACTATGTAATTTGAAAGATAAACTAAACCCCTGGGACGATGACTGCTGTTCACTGTTTTTAAAAGAAAATCATATTTTTTCTTCTCTTTTCTATTCGACTATTATGGGTTTGCAATAAGATTTCCATTACGGGAAATGTTGGGTTATGTTGTCTAAATGCTACACTTGTAAAAGTCCTTTGCTGTATAAATTTAAGAACAGATAGTGACTAATAAAATATTATTTTCTATAGCTGTTACCTAAAGAAGATTTTTTAAAAATATTTCTTAAAAAGATAAAAGTCTCGATTGTGTCCTTAGAATCCTTAGAATCTCTTTGAATGACACGTGTATCAAATATGTTATTGTTACGCTAGTTAATCCTCAAGGGTAGATTTGTAATCTTTTAGACTTGGCAAGCAAAAAGATGACCAGCAGATGAAAAGCATCTGCAACAATGCTTGATTGTTACACAATCTTGGAATGCATATAAGTCAATAAATTAATAAATGCAATCTCACAGGCTTGGTACATGGATTATATAATAAATAGTCTTCAAGGATAGCCGCAGACAAGGGTTACTCAAGAGAGTTTAACTGCCATAAAATCTAAAACTTCAAGCAAGTCCTTTGAAGTGATAAAAGTAAGAATACATTTTTATAGACTAGATGTACCCATGGGATGGACGACGGCGTATAATATGTATGAAAAAACCGTAAAGAGCGCAAACTGGAAAAGTGTGTGTGAAAATATTACGCAGACTTGGAACACATGGAAGTTCTTTTGAAATGTAAGAAAACAATTCTGTAGATCTTTATCTAGATAAACGGCCGCACAACAAAGACTAGGCAGTCTTTCCAGATAGCATCTGAAAGGTTATTTTCAAGAGGGGACACAGCAAGTTTTATGCCTGATAACGATCTTTAATGCATCGATATGATAAGAATGACAATAACTAAAAGGAATTGAATAATTGTCGCGTGAGAAAAAGAAAACCCGAACTTCAAAGACTGCATTATTCGTTAATAATATTTCAAAAATCCGGCACACATTGAAAAAAGAATATATTTACCTCAAAAACTGTATATGACATTAGAAGAGCGAAGATATACTGAAAAGAAAACACAATAAAGATTCCGATCAATTGACGTTTATTATAATTCTCTTAGTTTGACTTTAAATCTGACTTTAATTCTGATTCAACTGAACTGTGATCAGTATCTTATATAATAAATTATTATGCTATCTTAAGCGAAAGAGCAGTTTTAAACTACGTTATTACTAAAGTTACATTTAATGTGAGTTATAACTAAAGTAGGTTAGCCTAATTAGGTTACAGCTAAACTTACATTAGGTGGAAATATAAAAAGGTGGAAATATAAGCATAAGTGATTAATAAGTGAGTAAATCGCAGTAAGTCGATCGATCGATATAATTTCTACAATACAATATAATTTTTTACTTGTTATGGCACTTGCTTAGAAACTTCGGCTATGCGTTGTCCTTGTCGCCAAATTTTTTCTCATCCTTTGCAAACACTTCGGCAGAAGTACTCATAAACACTGGCCCTCGGCTTTCTATTATTAAATTTTTCAACACAATTTTAAATATATGAAAACTTCGGCTATGCGTTGTCCTTGTCGCCAAATTTTTTCTCATCCTTTGCAAACACTTCGGCAGAAGTGTTCATAAACACTGGCCCTCGGCTTGCTATTATTAAATTTTTGAACAGAATTGTAAATGCAGGAAAATTTTAACCTGCTCTACAGTTTTCGTTACACTTTTCTAGGTTTAAAAGTTCGCCGTAAACTCCATAACATACGTGCGGCTCGTCCCATTATATTTTACGCTACACTTTCCAACGTGTTAACCTACTTTATGGGAAAAATGAAAGTTTTACTTGAACGATATCTCTTTAATAATGGACTCGTTATAAATTTTACGAATTAAAAGAAAAACGTATGTAACTCATACGATACGATACTAATGTATTGCGTCGCCTTACCCAACTTATCTTCGAATCAAATCTGAAAAATGTTTAACAGTATAAGGTTTTATTTATTAAGTGCATAGGAAGAGCGAAACGTAATTTTTTTTTGTTTTATAAAAAGCATCCTTCAGTAATGGTTGCAATGTCAGTTTATCTCACCCACTAAATCTATTGGGTCAATAGCTGCATCTCTTTATTTACCAGCTCGTTTGTTTCTCATCTACTGCGGATAACTTGTGTTAAGTAATTACGTGCGGTTACGACTTGTATCAAAACAACAAAAAAAAGAACGTGTTTTAATTATTTCAAGTGTTACTTGTATACATTATGTATCGTTGTAATATGTTTACAAAGCGCGTGCGGACATTAACTGTGGTCAGCAACGCGAAAGTAGATAAAACTCTCTAGTTTTTCTATTGAATTGAAGTTTTTTTTTTTTTTTTATACACATACTGTAAGAATAAAGAATTCAAAGGGAAGAGAAGTATAAGAAAATGTAAAGAGATGAAGAAAAGATAATTCTTGTGCAAGTGAATTGATAGAAAAGTGAAGAAGAAAAACAAATAAATAAATAAAATCTATTTAAGTAAAATGGAAGGGAAAAATATTTAATTAGAAATTAGTATAAAAGATCTCTCAAAGATTGCCTTAAGTAAGCGAGAAACATTCTTAATATACGACATGATTTTTATATAATCTTTCTTATGAAACAAATCAATTAATTGACTTTTAGTAGAAAATGTAAGTTTAAATATCTTTGCATCATTTTAAAGATAACTGCAAGCAAATGCTGCTCTAGTTAAATTGTTGTGTCTCTTAAGAAAATGTTCTCTAAATCTGCTAAATATTACCTGGTCCCCATTCCTGGGAATCTTCGATTAGCATAATGTCGACCCACTCATATCAAATTATGTACGTCAGAGCCTTTCTTTAACTTTCTTAGATCTCAATCATTTTCCTCTTAGTACCCTTAGATATAGAATCAGTCTTAAGATTTTTTAGTTTACTCTCGTTGTCTTATAGTTGCAGTGTGTGGATTCCAACAAACCGGCTCATCAACATTAGTTGATATTATTTTTATTTAAAGAATTGCATATGAGGAAAAATATGTAATGATACGTATGCATGCTGGCTGCATACTGGCAAAGCTGGCAAAGCTGGCTTCATGTATTTTCATATTCACGATCGAAGGGTGGGTAGTTTACTGACAGGTTAGAAGAAAATCGTCATTATAATAGGCTGACCGACAACACCATAATTCGTTCCTTGTCACTTAAATTAATTAGATTTCATCTATCCGCCCCCTATTTTTGATGATTGAAAAGCTCAAGAAAAGCTAAACTTTGGCATATGCGAGTTGAGTGAAAAGTACATGTTCAAGGATCGAACGATTAAATTTTCTGGATTTTTTTTTTTTTTTTTTTGCTACAAATGTTATAATAATATCTACTCTTGTTCAAAAGTCCAATTATGCGAAAATACATAAAAAGTCGATCAATATCTTTTGAGACAAAGTAAATACTTCGGCGCCATGCGCTTGAGTTTTGATAGCGATTGCTTAGGAAGCCGCTATTCGGAAATTGAATTTTACGACTGCGGTAATTTCTCGTAGGTATCAATTTGTTTTTTCTTATATCGCAACTTGGACATCCAATTTCCAATTGTTTGGTTTGATAGAAAGTCTTGCGCAAAAACACAAATAACGTAAGCACAGTTGTTCGGGAAAACCGATGTTTAGTTTCAATTTCTTCTGCTGAGGGCGCTGCAATTGTTGACCAATTTTTATATTGGTTGTTGATTCTCATCAACTTTCTACAATACTCTGACCATCAAGCAGTGGTCGATGGCTTAGCAAGAAAGAAATATCGACATGATTTGATATAAGCATTCACAGCTGAGGAGTGGACAAAGCTATTACCTCCTGCTTTAAGTAGATTTAGCTATGTTCGCGTATCCGTCTTCATCACCATTATACCCTACACTACTTTCTATGTATTAAAGTTTTCTCTGCGTGTAATACCCGAAAGGATTTACGATAGAGTCACTTCTCATTATGTACCGATCGATTGCGAATCGGGTTCTCTGCCCATGTAGTCTTGTATTCAATCTACAGGTTGCAACTTTTGAGATATTTTGATATAATACGGTTTTCTGAATCGACATAAGCTTGGCTGTCCGTCTGTCCATCTGTTCGTTTAATGTCTATCTATGTATTTTCGTGTTCAACATACAGGTCGCAATTTTTGAGATAATTTAATGAAATTTGGTACAATGACGCGCTTTGGTCGAAGGACGAACTTTATTGAAAATAGATTTGATCGGATCACTTTTTCAATCATTCATTCATTAAATAGCTACGAAAAATTTGAATCGCATGAAACGAATAATTTTTAATATTTTATGAAGAAAATCTTTACTTAGTAACAATTTAGCAAAAAAATGAAATAGATAAACGTTAAGTAGATAATTTGGATTACATAGATCTATTTTTCGGCCACACTACGCATAGCAGTTCTCATGAAAAGCCAACCCTCATACGGTGATAAATTCTAATTTACAGTTTTTCACGGCTGATTTATATAAAATATATGTCTTTTTATGTAATAAGGTCTAAAAGGCTGAATATTATAATAAGATCCTTAATAAGTAAGTTAAGTTTGCTCACGGCACCCTTCGGTTTAAGAGCGTTCATGAAGAGTATGCGTACAAAAATAAATGAGAAACTGGGTTAGGTCAAGTAGGGCCTCTAATGGCCAGCTTTGCCGGACTGTAATATTTTCTGTGCAAATCATGTTTGAGAGAGGATGTGTGATGTGTGTTTTGAAGACAGGATCGGCAAGCACATATCGTTTTGGAATCCCTTACAAATATTTGTAAAAGTTGTGCTAAGAGTAAGAGGCTTCGATTGAGAGCTCACCGACACGCTCCCAATTAAGAAAAATGTGAATTATTTTTTTAATTGTTCCAAGTAGTGAGTGGCGAAAATTCGCTGCATAATTAATAAAATTTTTTAACTGATTTTAAATTCATGCGAAGCGTTACATGCCCTTACATATCTAAATGGCTTTCTGAGTGCAAAAGTGACAACAGCTCGGTTTTCGGAAATTAAAATGCACTTAATTAAATTTGTAAACAAAAGTGTTTGTTTTGTTTTGCTTTCTCCATGCAGTTAATAAAATTTATTTATTTAATGATTTTATATATGAAATATACTTAATAAAAATTATTGAACAAATTTATAAACCACATACACACTCTACCTTGACATTTAAATCGAAGAAATAAGTTTACTATGCTAACAGATTTAATTTATTAATGTCAGCTCATCAAAAAGTATTTGTCCATATTTATATACATACATATTTACATGTTTGCTTAACTGTCTATAAACTTGTATAAAAGAGAGATAGGCCCATACATACATATAGTATACTATGTATAGCATATAAGTAAGTTTGACATAAAAACCATGTCACTAATTACACATAAACCACACATTTCAAAATTTCAATTGCGAAACCACAAAATGTTGCACAATTTCGTACAGTTTGTGGACAGTATGCTGTCGTTTACATTTTCAATGAATTAATTCTGCTGATGTTAGTAAAAAAAATTTTTTTTTTTTAATTCATTTATAAGAGTACAGAGGTAATTGCAAGGCAAAGCTTGTAATACCAATAAAAAAAAAAAAATAGAGAATAAAATTACAAACATTTTCAAAAAGTAAGAAAATTGCATTCGCTGAATCTTTCATACCCAACAGATTTATCTTCAAAAAGCTTAAAAAAAAAAAAAATTCATTACTCTGCCAATCCAATCGTCGTTGTTGGTCTTTTCCATTTTGTTTTGGTTATCCGTGCATTTACTCAACATAATGAGCAACAAATCAATACCTTTTTTACGTTTATTCGGAGAGAAGCATCGTTTGACTGTAAGTCAAGCAATTTAAAGTCCATATCTTCATTTTTGCGACGAGAAGAGTGCCAATAGATAGACAAACAGACGGACAGACATGCCTAAATCAATTCAGAATTTCATGCTGATCAAGAATATATAGACTTTATATGATCTCTCAAGCTTACTTTTGGTTGTTACATATATTATGTTAAAAAATCTTAGTGTAGAGATTGCCTAACAAATCGTTGATCTAAAACCACAAAGACTGAAATCTCCCCCGAAAATATTTAATTGAGAAAAATTTTACTTTCGTTAACGGTACGTTAAGTTTTTGCAGATGTGTAGCAACACACAAGACGATATATGATGAATTCAATTTTTATTTAATAAGTGCTTGCATATATTTTGACCAGCGAACTTTATCGGTGAAAATGATAAAGTAATGCAAGGCATGAATTTACAAAAGGATTAAATTCGATCATTTTGACTTTTCTCTACATAAAATAACAGTTTTCCAGTTAATATTATTCAGTGCTACTGTGCATACACCCGCTAATCATGGAAAGCTCAAAATTGTATTTTCAACACTGATTACGTTTGATGTTTAATTCTGCTGAAATCTGCTGCCGAAGCCCATCAAACACTTTTACAAGATGGTGATGCTGTTCCATCATATCTGAAATCTGCTGCTGAAGCCAAAGATCCAAAAAAAAGGGAAAACGGCTACCATAGGAATGGATTGGAATGAAACGTTTCAACAACGCGGCTTCGTTGCCTGCCAGACCAAAAAGGAAGAGTTCTCTCTCTCTCGCTCTCTCTGTGTGTGTGTGTGCGTTTTTTTTTTTTTTTTTTTATGAGGTGGAAAACCGTTAACAGGCGCCCATGAGGGCAGTGCGAGACGTAAAACCCGCTAAAAACCACCCCTCCAATTCCCTTCCCTGTGGCGTGACCGTGTAGGTGCACCTTCACAGGGAGAGTAGCCCTTTAGGCACTACTTAAGATCCTACGCTGACGCTCTTCGTGTCTTTGTTTCCTCATTATGTTTGCGGCGAACACTCCTATCGCCTGCCATATTTCCAGGTCGTGCAACATATTTGTCACAAGATTGTCGGGGAAAGGTAAGCCTCCAATTTCCGTCTGTAGTCTCTGTCGTTCATTATGGTATTTCAAACAAACAAAGAAAACGTGTTCAGCGTCTTCGAAGCACTCACAAAAACTGCAGAATGGGTCCTATTTTAAACCTATTTAAATAAGACCTAAAGCAACCGTGGCCGCTAATTAGTTGTGTCAAATAAAAGTCAACCTCACTGTCGGGCCCAGGGCCGTAAATCGGATATGAGCCGGTGCGTCCATCCATCCTTACTCGCTCTGCTCCAGCGCTCCTGCTATTCTTCCACTAGTCGCTGTTCTGCACGCTGCTTAGCCGCTTCAGCCGACAAACTATGAAATTCGGCCCTATTCGACCTTCTTTAGCTCACAAGTCGATTGGTATCATGCCAGCGATAACCAAAGCCGCCTCTTCTTGTGTGTGTGTGTGTGTGTGCGTGTGTGTGTATGTTTTGTGGCTCGTAATGAAAAGTGGCCCTAATCCAGGCACCTCAAGTCATGGGTTAATCCAGGACAGCCATTCATATGGATTTTGAAGCGGAATATTCGTAGCCATAAAGTTTTGCTATCTATAGAGTGGACTAGGGAATGTGTAGCGTATTGCGAGCTGCTAAAACTGAAATACATGAAGCAGCTAATATGTCAATAGATTCAGAAAATGATTCTGAATGCCTGTCCCTTCGTCTAATGCCTGTCGAAGTATTTTTGTACTTAAACTGCAGATCACATTTTTCAAGATATTTTTTTCCCCATCGAAAGCCCATTAGATTGGATCATTTCTATGATTAAGACCCGTACGAAAAATAATTATGAAAAATTTCGAATGAAACCATTTGTTTACTGTTCTCTCATATAAAAAACTTCTTTAAAAATACACACTTGTACATAGATAGCAAAAGCTATTATTGCTATTATTATTAATTTAGCCACAAAATAAATTCTAAGACTAATCGCTTAAAGCTACCGGCCTAAGCTGCCGGTTTTTTTTGGAAACTCTACCGAAGTTGAGTTTTGAACCCACGACCATTGGGCTGATAGTCGAGGCTCTTTGTCTACTCGGCCACTCAGGCGGACATAGCAAGATCTAAATTTTGCTATTCCAAGATGAAGAAAATTTGCTGGGCAAAATTAGGACCATAAGCCCTTATATACGACAATAATTGTCAATAATGTGATTGTTGGTATTTTAGGATGCAAATGGATTTTTAACGGTCGGCCTTATCGAACTACAATGTTATATAACGTGTTACTATTCTGACATTTCTGTTGAACAAAACAATAGCTGCAGGTTTACTTTGTGTTATGATTAAAACTTGAGCGATACTTTTGCAATTGTCTACTATTGCTGACCGTGTTTGAACATTTATTCGCTTGCGTTATAGGAAAGTTTTGCATTGTCTTCAATAGCCTGTGCACAAAAATTTGCTTTTAATTATCATTTTTTGTTATTGTCTTGCATTGCGTTCGTATCTTGTCGCATAGAAACTGACGTAGAGTGAGTAAATAGTAAATAACACAACGTAGAAACTAATTTAACACTTCGTGGCAGGAATCCTTTTTTGAGCGACAATATGCTTTGTTTGCGAAAACTGCAAACTTTTTCTTTCCTCTCCCTTTCGCCGGCGCATTGTACGCACGAGGAAAATAATCAAAAAATCTATCTATCATCGAATACGTAGCAACATCTCCTACGCAATAGTATTTCAAGCATTTGTTTTTTTTTTTTTTTTTTTTTTTTTTTTTTTTTTTTTGTGAATTATTCATGAGTTTCTCAAATCATTACACAATATGTCGACAACAATTTTTTGATGGTTCTATGAATGCATGGAAAACACAAATTCATCGCATTATATAACAAACAATTATAGATTTATCCATACACACTCGATTTCGTGGAGACGTTGTACGAAGGAAGAGTGTAAAGTATAATTCAACCATTGCTGTGCTTTAGATTAATGCATGCATAGCACATGCAATTGCATGGATTTTTTCCTTTTTTTCCTTCTTTTCAAAACAATCTCAGGCAATATTTTTCAAACATCAACAAAATACGATGATAACATGATGTTGCTTTCACTGGCACCGTGTCCTCATATGCATAGTCATAGGTGTAGTCATGAACTTGCATGCAATTGAAATATGAGAACATTTATAAGACCTGTGATAATTGTGTGTGCTTTTTGGTGCATGTTTCCATTTACAAACATATTACTCTTATGTTGCATAGTTCTTGGAAAAAAAAAAAAAAATTGAAAAAAATTGCTCTTTACATTAATAAGCGGTGAGTGAAAAATTCATTTAACGCATAGCAGGTTGCCTTAGTAAAGTGCATTACAATAATAATTTAATATCTTTAGAACAAGCATGCATGGGAAAGGTATCGTGTTAAGCTAACATTGCAAAACAAAGCATTCTGACACTCAAAGACATCCAAAGAGGAATTCTAATAGCTTGAACCTATTAAAAGTGTATAAACAAAGTTAGTAAATAAAACAAAAGAAATTATTATAGTCAAGCAAAAGCTACTTTTAAGCGTACTATACAACTTCACCGAAAACAATTTTTATTTGTTTTTTTTGATAAAATACCAAAAATTAGACCTCATTTTCTCAAGCAAAAGCATACTTTTTATCGTAAAGCTTACATGTGACGTGAGCTGACTTCGTCAAAATTTAACGAAACTAGTATTCTTCTCACTAGTATTCTTCTTCTTCGGCCCTATAGCATTTTTACTCACGTTTTACTATACTGATCTACGCTTGTCTGTCCGTCTGTCCGTTTGAATACATGAATATATTTTTGTGTTCAGGTTATAGGTCGCAATTTTGAAGATATTTTGATGAAACTTGCTATCCTGATGTTGTTATACATATAAAAAAAATTGCATTTTTCGAATATGTACTCAGTAATAGTGGTCCGGCATTCTAAATTGGTGTGAAAATTTTCAATCGGCGAAGGTAGTTTTTTGAATCCCCTCTCATATAATCATTACTAGGAAAATTGAACCTTTATATGATAAGAAGGTCTAATTTTCAATATTTCATGGTAAGAACTAGTTCACACTAGTAAATGGACAAAGGAATCAACTTTATCAAGTCTAGACCACATTGGTCTAATTTCCGAATACCACCGTACATAGGAATTCTCATGAGACTCTTATATGCCTAAAGGCCCAACTGTTAATATAATGATGAAAATTTGTTCATGACAGTAATTTGACATAAAAATAAAGTGGACCTAGTTTGAATCACATGGATCTATTTTTTAGACCTCACTCCATATAAGATTTTTCATGAATATTAAGACCTTCAGAAGCCCTTATATTTTATAATGAGAACTGGTCCATAGTAGCAATGTAGCAGAAAAATTAACTGTACCGAATTTAGGTCACATAGGTCCATTTTTTAGACGGCAACCTTTATACGGGTTATCACAAAAAGCTAGCCTTTATATGCAGGAAAAGTCTAATTTTTAGTTTTTTATGACGGGCACTGAAAAATATCAAAATTTTTGAGAAGTGAATTAAATTTGCCAAATTTTAGTCATGTCATGAGATGTTTTAAGTATTCTCTAATATGCGGGCTTTCATGAAAAATATGCTTTTGTATGAAAATAATGCGTAATTGTTACCAACACGAGTATCTTGTTGCCAAAACGAGTATATAATTGTATTAAGGGAAATGGTGTAAGCTATCTAAAGGTCAGCCTTGCCTGACTGTAATGTTCTTGGATTTTTGTTATGAAATACTAAAAATTAGATTTTATTACCATACGAAGCCCGACTCTTTCTTTATATGGTGTAGAGTCCAAAACATTGACATACGTGACCAAAATATGCTCAAACCATGGACCAAATTATGGATGAATTTTCGCCGTGATATATAAAAAATTAGACCGTTTTGTTTCGTTATTGATGTTCAATTTTTGTAGAATCGCTCGTATGGGAAGGATGTTCCAAAAATTGGTCTCATCTTATCCCGCTTTTCTATGTTTATTTTGATGAGAACTTTTTCTCACTTTCTACCCATTTTTTGTTGAGAAATATTAATAGTTGGAATTTTTTCTTATAACCGTAGTGTTACGTGGAGAAGGGATACGAACGTAGTTCGATGCATTTTCTCTAGGGTTCGCCCTTGATCAAAGACGTACCTATGCATCAAGCTTCGTCAAAATATGTCAAAAGTGGCGTTATGTAGGTTTTAGACTGAATACATGAATGTACTGTGAATGTACATAGGGACAGCTAATGATTCTGAATCGATCGGTATAATATAAGTTGAGTTCGACTTAAGCAATTCTGAGTGTTAGATACATCCGCACACATTTAATATACTTTACATACAAGTGGTGTAGGGTATAACGACATGACGTTAATTATAATGAAAGGAAAAAAAGGATATCCTATCCTTAAGAAATAAGAAAGCATAAAATAAAATATCTTAAAAAAAAAAAAAAATGAATAAATATGACCCTCAACAAAAGCAAAATAATAATTATTTTGCATAACTTTTTTATATTCACCATCGAAGTATGGATGGAAGTATGGAGTATCATTTTGTCAAAACGTTTGCAACGTCCAGACGAAAGCTTCAAAGACCCCACAAAGCATATAAAAGCTTCACCACTATAAAATTCAGAATCGATTTAAACATAACCGTCCGTTTGTCTGTGGTTGCTTTCTGGGCTTTCTTTGCTTGCCAGACATAAGTTAAGATAGACACACAACAAGAATTTCCACATATATTGTACAACGATCGACCATAGAATACAAGAAAATTTCGTTTTTTGTTTTTTTCTTTAGTTTCTTTTAGTTTCCAATGACGGTTGCGGGCAGAAAAGATTCGGTTACAGCTGAATATAATTTTCTTACTTGTTTACACTATTTTACAATGTTTTCATCTACCTCCAGCTAAATGAATCTGAATAAATATGACAGCGCAGCGCGTGCACACAATAAGAGGCAAATTGTTATTAATTTTATTAGCTTTAGGGATTTTTTCGTAATGTCCGTTTAAAGTGATAAAAAAAAAAAAATTTGTAACAAACCTATTAAAACTTAATTATAAGTCCTTTGTGCAAGTTATTTATAAGTCAGATTAAAAGTAATTTCATATTGAAAGACCGCACTTTTAATAAAACAATTCACTTATTGCTTTTACGCTATGCTCATATAAAGCTCTATCGATATGACTTCTAGATATTATGACGTTAAAGGAATCAATTAACTGATGGCTTCAACACCAAATCACTAAACCTAGCTACAGTAGTCCTTAGCAGTTCTTGGTTACACCGATAGTTATGTAACATCTTGCGCTATCTTAGTGGAACCTCATGTCAAAGATTTAGAGATCTTTTCATTTATCTTAGAAGTAGTTGACTCCGATTGTCTGTGGGTAGTAGTAGTTACCGTTTACCGTTACCGTTGGCAGACATTTTTCTCTGACGAAAAATTCCCACACCTCAATAACGCTGCGCGTTAATCACCAGGGAAACGCAAGGTCAAGATTGCCAAACCTTTATTAACATTGCGTCAAGCAAAAGCTTTCATTGATAATGACTTTTTGGGGGAAATAGTTGTTGTAATACCGAATACATTTTAAAGCTTTAAATATATCGTAAGAAATATTCGCCTACTGTTCTCAAATTCTCAAGTCTTTGCGATATTTTTACTCAGTAATATTGAGTCAAATGAGACGTTTATCGCTTTATCGCCGTAATCTTGTAATGAGAACCAAAAGATTTCATCATACGCATGCATCGATTTATGACCTAAGAGTTATGATTCCAAGAGCAAGAGCCTTAAGGTGCGGTCGATTTTGTCTAAATCGTAAATCTCGAACCTAAATCACAAATCTATTTATATTTGCCGCAGTCATTTCAAAAATGCTTTCGATCGGACGACACGGTCGTAACTAATAAAAACTTATGAGAAATCTGTTCCATATTTCAAAGTAGAGGACAAACCCACCCAAACATCTGTTCTACTTTTCACCCTTTATATTGAAAAAACTTACTTTCGTCGCCTTGAAGCCAAAATGAAAACTACGCAACGTATGTATGAAAAGTTTCGGGACTAGTGGAACAAGAATATTGCACGCAAAGCCACTCAAGGGATATCAGCTATAGGTGGGCGCAGCGATGGCCAGCAAAATGCACGTCAGTGTACACACAGTGGAGATTTTGTAATTGCGAGTCTTGAGAATGAAATGAATGTTGTTCTCCAAGCGCGGCCGGTGTGATTGAGGAACGACGAGTCACCGTAGTTAGTCTTGCAGTATGCCAGCGCCTCCAAGATAAGTGGAAGAAAAGGCTCAGAAAGCCTAAAACTCTCATGTTCAAGGACTTGATTGGTGGAAAAATCTCTCTTATTGAGCACTGAGTTGAACACTTGCTCCGTATACACATGTACATATGTATGTATATATACATATACACATATACACATATATACATGAGCTCACATAACGTCGATATCTCCGACGTGTGAATATCGTACCGAATAAGTCGAGTGAAGGACGGAACGACATGAACATCTGAAGTGAGACGTGGGCTTTTGGCGAAGAAAACTCGTTGGGAACGGTTTAAAAATCTTCAATTAAATATTTCTGTATCCGCCAGTGAAGGAAATACACAGTTTTACCTTAAAGTGCGTAGACGAAGATGTGTCTAGGTAGAGTTTTTTAAGTAGAAGAAGCATCCCCAAATTGTAAACGCCCTTTATTGGCCTTTTGATCTTCGTGTAGCGCACAGAAATACGGCAATAATGGTAAAGAATAAAATCTTTTATGTGCCAACTCCGAGACTTTTCATCGTATACAGTGAAAATCATTTTCCCCACCGTTACTCAATGTAATAAATAATCAATGCAACATAGCTGTCGGATTGCTTGGTTAAGCAACCAGTTAAAGGTTTAAAATGTCAGCGATTTGTGTGTATTTATTTAAGTCAAAAGTATTTTTTGGTATTTTGCATAGATTTGGTGCAACACTAAGAAGAAAATTTATGGATTTTCTTCGATAAAACCTTAAGTCTATCGATATGAAAGCCAGCATTGAAATTCAACGCTGGAAAAAGTGTGACAAATGGCTGGCTAGAGAGATAAGAAAATGCAAGCAGAGGCTTGTTAGAGTAAGTATTAGTGTTGGTTTAAGCGTTGCTGTGTGTCACAATGTTATACCATTAAAATCATAAATTTTCTGCTAGTTGTCTGGATTAATTTTTATTATAAACAGTGTTGTTAGTCTAACGTAAAGGAATTCACGATGTGTTTCAATGGACTAAGAGAAAGTTATGTGCAGGCAACTGTTGGATAAGAGTAAGTTTTTAACATCTTACGGATGGTTAACAATAAACTTTGTTTGCAAGAAAATTAAATTGTGGAATATGAGTCGTGAATAGCATCTTCAAGGTCGGAAGGGGATACTAGAGCCTTTGAAATAAAAACATGATGTATGCAATACTTTGAGAATATCAAGAGCATCGATTTAACTGCACGCCTTTTTATTAACGTTTTAAAGAAAAATTTTGCGCCCATTTCGATGAGCTGATTTTTTGGTCACCAGTCTTAAGGGTTTTGCACATCTTTTCGGCAATAAGATACTTAAAAGTTCTCTGCATCCTTCCTTTTTGGAAAGTCTAAAAATTTAATTACATTTTTTCAATCTGTTCGAATCTAATTTTTACCCTCCGCCAACAGATAGAACCACACTCATATACTCTTTCCGACTTGTAAGCAGTAAAATTGTTGGGACAAAGTGTATACAGAGATCATTGCAAGCTGATGTGTTTCTTTGGGCGGACCGATTAGGCACCCAGACGGACTTTGTACGGAGCCTTTGTACGGACGGACTGATTAGACACCCAGATGGACTTTGTGTGGAGCCTTTGTACAGACACTATCCTGCGGCTATATCTTAATCTACATCAGCTGGACACGGCGACCATCTAACAATTTAGAGTCTACGAAGAGACCGGCTCCTATCAGCCACGAAATCCAACTATCAATGAACAGCACTCTCTCTTTTCCCAACCATTTCCACCCGATTAAATGCAGCTTGCGAATTTCGTTTATAAACCCCTTCATTTCATTCTCTTCATAAGCATGTGGCCATACGCAGTAAAACGCTGCCAACTTGCGTTACCGTTACGATCTTTTCTTTAAAGTCACTTGCTTTACATCTTCTTTGCAACCAAGGTCACACGTTTGTCTCTTGATCGATTTCCAGAGATTGTCCGAGTACAACAGTGGTTCGCAATATCAAGTACGTACTCGATTCAATGTCATTCTCGATGACATAGTTCTGTGAAATAAATTTTCATTGCGACAACGGCCGCAGTTGGCCAATGGGCACAGCGTCTACTAGCAGAAAGTTTTTCTAATTATTGAAATATTGGGTGGCAAGGCAAGTACAGGTATCTTGCATATTACTTTCTTTTCCAATTTCGGCTTATGACGCCTGTTCCCGAAAAGATATGGAAACCGTTCCGTATGTAATTAAATTTTTAGGGTTTGGAAAATTTCAATAATAGTTCGATATAAGATAAATCATTACTTAAGCTTTGATGAATGCGGTCTTCAAGCAACCGACCTAAGCAAGTGACCGAAAGTGCAATGTTCTGCGGCTGTTTCTCTAAAATCCATTTTCGGAAGGAATGGACCTTATGCAGCTTACGGTAGGCCGTTGTTTTTTAGTAAATGAAGTTTTTCTGATTAGCTCACCATTGGCCTCGATGACGAGAGATTCTTCTATTGACAGATTACGTCAATTCGACGTTATATATATGCCGCAAACGATCTCCTTTCCAGCCGAAGTAGAACCTTGAGTTTACGAAGCCGTTTTATGTTTACGTGAGCATCTTTTAAATAAAATAACAAAATTCGAATGACAATCGCATTTGACAATCGGAGAGAGATGAATATGAACTGACACAAAAAAACTGGTCTTGCAAAACTTTTAAATCAACTTTACTGACTGAAAGGAAATTTTTCAATGTTTGCTTTTTTTGTCTAAAAAAAGAAAAAATTTCATTTCAATATTAATTATTTTATAATTCACACTTGTGTGCACATAAATTTTAGTTTTAATTTTTGCAATAAACTCAAGACTCAAGAATTATTAATAAAAGAAAAAAAAAAAAGGAAAATTTCGTAATCTTTGTAAAAATTTCGTTAATTGTTATTTTAGTCACAAATTCGCTGGATTTGGAATTGTCGCGTAACGTCAGTAATGTACAAAATTTCGCCTAACGATGAGAGCCTCTGCTATGTATTTGAAAATACTTCGAGCTCCGCATATGAAAGTTGTTATGATCCCAATGGCAAACTGAACTTTAGCAGCAGGCTTGTCAATCAAAGCTCTCTTTGCCAGGCTCAGTTGCTCCCCGTAATCCTTTGGCTAGCCTTGATCATAACCGTCTTGATTTCGATTTACAGCTTCAGTGAGTTTTTTAATTTATTCCGTGACAGTCAGCAAAAAATATGGATTTACCGTCGACAAGAATATTCCGCATTAATTTACTGTTTGTCAAGAAAGTGCCGATTGGTGGGAACTTTGGTTTTGCTTAATGCCTGGCTGCTCATATGGTATGTCGCTATGAACATAACTTTCGCGTATGTGTTTCCCTGGTTAATCATTACCATCATATTTGGATTGGAGCTGACGTTTTTCTTGTGTGAAATGATGCAATGATGACATTGTTGGTTGTTTTTTTTTTTTTTTTTTTTTTTTTTCGTATATAAAACACATATCAAAATTTTGTCTATTGGAAATATAAGAATGAAATAAAAAGCAAAAAAAAAAATATAAAATAATAAAAATAAATTAAAAATAGTTTTTTAAATTGCACCTAGAACCAGATTTTATTGGGTATAGTAATGCAGATTACATTGCGAGTGACTGGCACCATTCACAGTCACTTTTCAGTTCACTTTTTATACTCTACAGCACTTGTGATGCAAGGGGTGCGGATGTATGTAACACACAGAAGGGCTTAAGACAGATCCAGCGTTTATTAGACCCATCGCTTCAGAATCATTTTCCGAATCGACTTAAACCACTCTGTCCGTCTGTCCGTATAAATTTGTGTTTAACCTAGAAGTAGCCATTTTTGAGATATTTTGATGGAATTTTGTACAGTGACGTGTTTTGAACCAAAGACGAAAGCTATTGAAAATGGTTTGGATTGGTCCGCTTTCTCGACCACTCCTCATATAACGCCCTATTCTGATAAATTATTTGGAAAAAATTGCAATTTTCAAAATTTCGCGACAAAAGTCGCTAAGTAATAATATTTCGCCATTCTACAAAAGCTTAGAACCGGCTAGGGCAATTTTTTGAAGTTCTCGTCATAAAATCGTTTCCACGTAAACTAAATTTTTACATAAAAGTGTAACTTTCAATATTTTCAATATTTGTGCAAATTGGTGAGGAATAACCTGGTAACCTTATTGCAATCGGTCCCCGTAGATCTGTTTTTGCAGACCACTTCAAGATTATCAGGAAATGTAACCCCTTATATGCCAAAAAGACTAGTTGTTAATGCTGTATGATGAAGATAGTAATTTAACACAAAAATTAAGTGAACCAAATCTGACTGCATGGGCCTATTTCTCGGACCCCACGCTACATAAGATTTCTCATGAATAGTAAGCCCTCCAGAGAAAGCTTTTTATTTTTAATATTTTATAATAAAAATGGATCTGTAGTAGCAATTTAGAAAACCCGTTAATGGTTAAGGAATTCGGCTCACATAGATCTCTTTTTACATCCTAACGTCGATAAAGGTTGTAATGAAAAGCAAGGGGAGAAAGGCTCTTATGGATGAAAATTTTCGGCATCTTGTTAGCGAAACGAGTGTATAACTAACCGTATTAGGTGAAATGATGTAGAGTATGGTGGGCCTTGTCCGACAATAACGTTACTTGTTTTGATTTAAAGAAATACTGTTATCCGGGTTGTCATGTCAGAGAGCGATTGTTTTATTTAAAAATTCTGATATGTGGATATGTGCATATACAGTTCTGGAGAGGATATCGAAAACATTTTCAATTCGAAATTTGAACTCGAATTCAACTATTGATTGAAAGTACGAAATCATCTTTAGTCGATGTTCTGTTATATTCTTGACATGCTTCAGAAAAGAATAATCAATATTTTGGAACAAAATTTTCAGACATTTGCTGAGACAAATAAAAGTTTTCTTTATCCAAGGGAGTAACTGTACAAGCAAAGTATCGCAGCTAAAAGTTCAACAATCGCTGGTTTAAATTTCAAATGCGGTACAGTTTGCAATAAAGGCGCGTATGACTTCAGTTATTCGATGTCTTCAAATCCATTTTCCTTTATAACTTTCACTTTCGTGAAGAAACGTGTGCATGATCCGGATTCGGTAGAAGTGGTCCGGATCGATTTATCAATACTGTTACGGAAATCCCAAATCCAGTTTATTCCAACCAATTGATTTTCCCAGGAAATAAATTTCCGAGAGAGGGGAAAACCAAGGGAAAATTCGTGGCGCGTCATGCATTTGCCGGCCGACGAAAAAGATTAGTGAAAAAGCGGGGACTCAGACAAGAACAATTGAGTCGAGAAGGATAATAAGCGTTGAGAAGTCGAGGGTATTGCCAAAGTAAAATGTAAATAGTTCTACTCTTAAACAAATTGATTGTAAATAAAAGAGTCGTGTAGCGAAAGCGTGTAAGAGAATTTCTCTTAAAAAGAAAAGACGCGATCTAGTGATACGAACCGTATCTTAGAAAAACGAATTTCGTAACAATAGGTAAACAATTGACGAGAAAATTTTAATTTCAATTTATTTCCCAAATGAATTAATTATTTAAATTATTTATTAATTTATTTATTAATTAATTTAAAGACATAAAAATGAATTATGCAAATTAATTATTAAATTGCTAATTAAAATTCATCTGAAATTATAAAAGTTTTTTTTTATCATAGAACGTAGATGAGGAATATAGTTAGTGGTCTATACAAAATTTATATAAAAGTAGTTTACATTAAAGCATATAATGCTAGCAGCACACTAACATCATTTCGTCGAACAAGTCGGTGAAGTGTTAGGAAACACTTTGCACTGCAGTAGCAAGTTGGGTAGTTAATGCAATAGGACGGAACGTACGCCTGCAAGCAAACAATCATGTGTTGCTCGCTGTGGTATTGATGTCTGTTTGGGTCTTGCGGCGGGGTTGATGTGACCTAGATTTTGCGGGTTATAAGCAAAGCAATAGGAAGAGCAACTATTGATTAACATCGGAATGAAATTCAGTACAACAGCTACAACAGCGATGACATTACTACCGGCAGCAGCAGAAATAGTACTTTCAATAATATTGCACTAAATATCTATCCATAGGAATACACAAATGTATATCTTTCACATCATTGTATCTGCTCTGTGCTAAGGGGTTATTTCTTGCTTCTTCTTTTTTTTTGTTTTTGTTTTTTTTTAGTTTTAATTCTATCCAGTTTTAACCCATATACGTGCAGGAAATGTCAGCTTTAAAATACTGTGACATAAACATATTTATGTGTGTATGTGCATATGTAACGTGGACAACTATGAGGAAGCATATAACTGAAGCCAATTACGAATGAATTTGTGATTAGAAAATTGAACTTATTTTCTTCAAATAATTGGAAATTTTTTACCTCAATCGTTGGGTTATGTGATTGTAAAGGATATTTCCTCAAATACCTTTGCAATTTTAAAGAAAATTTTTAAATATATTTTCCTTTTTTTTGTAATTGCTGTGGTCGATGTTGTTGTGTTTTAATGATTTTTCTCCACTAATCGTAAATCTTGGAACAGAACGAAGCAGCTGTTGTTCTTTGTGCGATTACATGAGATGATAGGTAATATGTCAGATGGACGGACAAAGTTTGAAAGCTGGACGCTGTTTACAATTTTCAGTTCGTTTTGGGAAAAGCTTACAAGATCTGAGTTTTTAATTAATTTTCGCGCATGAAATCGTTAAAATTGTTATAAAAGATCAACGGAAATATTAGGGAGACCCATAACTAATCAATTATTTTGCATTCATAGATAAAATGTTTTTTTTAAATGACATTTTTAGTTTTTAATCGTTTATGTAATCACCGTCGTTTGCGATGACTTGTTGCCATCGTTCCTGCAAAAGTTNAAGATTCATTTTTGAACACAGAGTTCTTTGTCTGTATCTAAATAGGATTAGAGCGTAGTTTTGCTTATAGATAGGCGTCCAATCAATCAATTTGTTCAACTAATCAATACTGCTTCCGCAATACCCTACACAATTTATGCTATAAAAGTATTTTAAGAGATAGGGGTCCAGTCCCCTATCTCTGTTTATTATATCAATCGCTTATCTGTCTGTATGTCTGTCCTTCTGCCCAGTCATTGTCTGCCCACGTATATTATAAAAGTTGCAATTTTTGAAATATTTTGATGAAATTTGGCTCGCTGACAGGTTTTGAGCCGAGGACAAGCGCTATTGCAAAATGGTACGGATGGGACCACTTTTCCAATCACCTTCCTTATAACACTTTATTTTGAAAAGTAGTTATATGAACAATAGCTGTATTAAGCGAACTAGTGTACAGCTAATCAATACTGCGTCCGCAATACCCTACACAGTTTATGCTATAAAAAGTATTTTAAGGGGTAGGGGACTGGACGCAGAATCTCTTTTTATTATATCAATCGCTTGTCTGTCTGTCTGTCTGTCTGTCTGTCCTTCTGTCCGGTAATTGTCTGCCCACGTATATCATAAAAGTTGCAATTTTTGAAATATTTTGATGAAATTTGGTTCGCTGACGGGTTTTGAGCCGAGGACAAGCGCTATTGCAAAATGGTACGGATTCGACCGCTTTTCCGATCACTTTCCTTATAACACTTTATTTTGAAAAGTAGTTATATGAATAATAGCTGTATTAAGTGAACTACTGTATGGTCTACAATGGCAGTCCGTGGTCCACAAGTTTATGTGTTTGCTTGCTTATGCAATATGACAGCTAACATTTTAATTAGTCCACAATGTTCTAGTTTAAGAAATATGCATAATCCACTCAGAAGCATACTCACGGATGGACAGCTATGTTAAGTAGGTTGCGCAAAAGATTTAGATCTAGAATTCGTGACGAATATATAATGTAAACCAACTAACACAAAACTGTCCCGTTTGGCCGGTATTAACTTTTGAACTACTTTTTGTTAAATTTAATTTCCTTTCACTTTGCTGGCGATGGTGAGAAAAATGCATCATAAACATGAAAATTTTTATTACTGGGGACTTGTTATGATTTGAGAAATTTCAAAAGAATAATCCTAAGGCTAATGTGAGGTGTGGAATCTTTGACTTAAACCATAAAAAAATTTATATTTTACTGCAAGCTGGCTCCTGTCTTTGGTGTCTTTCGTACGTAGTAGTATTCCCTGTCAGAAGTTTCTGTCCACGAAAGGTAGAAAGGTAGTAGGAAGTGACTGTTCCTTTTGAGGTCTCATTTGCTATGAAATGCCTTCGAATGTAAACTCGATTCTTCTATTCTCAGTCAGCTGGCACAAGTTTTACTCTATCACCCCAGATATTAAATTAAGTTTAAACACATACCTTAACTTAATTGACAAAAAGAGATGGAAAATATTACTGATATCACCATTTACTTTCTCCCGATCACTGTCTCTGTCTCTGTCACATATATGGCCCAATAAATACGATTGATTGAAAGAGAACGAAAGAGACTGAGAGTGTGAGGGATTACGGGATCTGTAATCTTTCCCTTGTCAGACCACATTTACTATTGAATGTGGGACAGATTTGAACGATAGCAGAAATATATATTAACTGAATGGAATTTTTCATTGTTGTTGAGAAAAAAAAAAAAAAAAAAAAAAACAGAAAGAAACTTTGTAAACATGTTTGTTTGTCATATTTGTTAGTTCGATAGAACGAAATTTTTTTGAAAGCTACAATAAATTCAATAACCAAATGTATCGGCGCGTGTTTGTAAAAGTGTTTGTCGGCGTGCGGATGTTTATCATCATTAGAAATTTCTGTTACTGTTTTATTGTTTTCCTTTACTACCTACACAACTATGAAAGCAAAACAAACTTTTCTATTATATTCAATGAAAAGTTGACAAAAACGTTTTATTATACTATTTGTAAATAAATTTCACTATACGATACGCATGCACATCTGTACATATGTATATCTACGTAATATATATATACACTAACGTTTGTGCATCAATAGCTTTAGATGTACTTCGATATTTATATTACTTATGTTCATTGTGTTGCAGTTTATTTGAAAAATAACAAAACGTTTGTTGTGCTCTTTACGTTCATTTGCTTATTGTTGCACTTATTTTACTTTTATTGGAATTTCAATTGCTACGTGATATGTCAGATGAGAAGTGAACAGATACATTCTTTTATTTTAAATTTCCATTATTTGGAATCATTTTTTTATTTCGACTATTATTAGAAGATATTTTTGATAAACGTTTCTTATTTCAATAGTTGCGCGGTTGATAAGGGCGATAGCTTGCACCTTATTAGAGATTAATTTTTCCCTACAATGATCTTTTTTTGTAGAAAAATTTTGTTAAAATCCTTTTAGTATTTTTGAATATGTCATGAAAAGTTATTGCAAGCGATCTTAAATTAAAAGACGAAGTATATGAAATATTTAAAGGATCTGCCAATTGACAGATTCTTAGCGATTCCAGAAAATATTTAGAAAGAATTCTCAAATCGTTTCTCGTTTACATTGTAACTCTAGTTTTTCTTTTTTTTTTGTTGTTATGAGTTGTTTCACTACCACTTGATGTCCATTATCTATGCGGAATCTATTTCGAGATTCTATTGTTTTCTCTATTTTTATGCTCTACANCGAATATGGCTCTCAGAAGGTACAAAGTCCGCCATTTTATTACAGGGCTACAAAAAAAATTTATATTGTTGGGAATAAATTACTAACGAACTGGTTAAAGAATAACACCAAAAAAAAGTATACCGCAGGACTAATGAGAAATGGTATCTTGCGAAAATAATTGATTAGTTATGGGTCCCCCTAATAGTATTCTAACAAGAAATAGTTAGTTGACGGTTGTAAGACCTTCAACTCATACCATATAGTTTTCCTTGTTAGCCATTAAAGTGTTACATAGAAAATTGGCCTAATAGAAGAAGTGAAAGTACTAAACCCGGGTAACCGCAACCATTGAATACGGTACACAATTTTGTCTAATAAAATTCTTTGTTGATTTTCGTGATAAAATATTCAAAATTATGTCGTAATTCCCTGTAAAAGCCTAGTTTTCATGGGAGCCCAAATTCTTCTCAAAGATCTAGTTGTTGTAGTAGAAATTCTATACAAATCGCTATTACGAAGCAATCTCGACCATAAAATCTTAGAAATTAGATCTGCTTGACATGTCAAAAACCTACTTTTCATGGGATTTTTCATATGGGAGTAAAAACATATTAATTTAGTGTTTCGATATATGTTAACACTCAATGATTTTAATTACTTGTAATGACCATAAAATCGAGCGTTAGGTGAGGCACGTTCGCAAAAATGGTCCCATTCAACGCATTCTCAATAATGTTCCTGCTTGGACCAAAACACGTTAACGTATCAAATTTCATTAAAATATCTGAGGAATCGTGACCGCCAGATAAAAAAAACAGGCGGACAGACAACGTTAAATTGATTCAGAACTTGATACTCAAAATACGGTTGATCTAAATGCTAGGGTGAGCTCTGTTGTGCCATAAGTGTTCTAAATTATAAAAAGTAAATTTTACTCTCCTCTCGGGAAGAATTTACGATATCCACTACTTCAAAGCAGTAGCATTGTAACATACTTTGCTCAATGTGTGCATGTAAATTGGTCAATTCTGGCCAGCTGTTTTTTATGTTGGCCTTTACAAGTCTTTTCTAATAGCTTCAGTCTTTAGGCGAGGAGTTTTTGCCTTTTGCGGGTGTAATTTGCTTACAAATTCTGACACATTCTTATGTCGCTTGTGTTTAATTTCCGACATAACCACTGCTTTCGCTTTAAATTGTTTATTCTATTTAATCTTGTCTGTCCCTCCTTCAAAGAATAAAAATTTTCAATTCATTGCAAATATTGATGTAGAACTGGGAGCAAATTATTAATAATATATCAAGACTTCAAGAGACAAGGTTCATTTTGCTTAGTTTATAAACACACCCACAATGGGAAAAAAACGAATTTACTCTCCCTAGCTGTTATTGAACTAAAACTTTATAAAAATATTTCCCAAGTTCACATCGAACTCATCCACTGACATGTCTACAAGGTATACTTTGAAATTACTTTTATACGAAGGTGATGAGCGGAGCTAAAGGCTCGCCTTAAATGAATATTTGTAAGCGAAGTTCTAAACCGCTTCAGTTCGTATTTTTGAACTTAACTTGCATTTTCACGTGGAGAAATCATACCAAAAAAAAAAAGGGTAATTTTATCTCTTGAAAAAACCGGTATCAACTTGTTTATATACCTGATAAGACAATGATCGAGTTTTGTCGAACATTACATTAACACTATACGTTATCGATATATCGAAGCAAAATTTCAAAATAAGTTTCATATTAAAATTTCTATTGACTTTGCGATAATCAGTCAGTCAGTTAAAGCAATTTCCCGTTATTGTGTTTTAATTAAAATACGAAAAATACAACAAAAATTTAACAACGAATTATTTAAAGAATAAAAGAGGTAACGAAACTTCATTTAGATTAGCATCTAATAAGAAAAGTTTTAATTGACGCATTTAGCGAGTCGAGACATTAACTTATTTATTATATTTCGCTGATTATACATTCAGTTTATTTCCATTACATTACAACTGAAAAAGTTATTAATTTGATGCATGTAAAAGTTGTTTTAAATTGAATGAACCGCAATATTTTCAAAGTTAAATTAACTTAAGTTTAACTTGGTTGAGTTGAATTGAGTTGCGTTGAATTCTCTACGAAAAGTATATATATATATATAGATACATATATATATATATACCGAACATAAAAGTAAACTAAATAATAACTAAGCATAACATAATACAAAATTAAATTGAAATTAAAAAACCCTCCGGCTAAAAATACAATTACCTTCAACGTTACCTTTTGCATCAGAGATTTCAAAAGTTTAATGATTACACATCTAAAACAAACAAAATGAAATAAGGATTTGTAGCACTTGTAAGAAATTCACAGTCGACATCTATTTGCTAACTTTAAAGGGTATCATTATAAAGATTCATGTGTGTGTGTGTGTGTGTGTGTGTGTTGTATAAACTAATAAGGACGATTTTTTCAGAACTTTCTACAAAATAATGAATATTTTCACTGTCGAGCACCTTGTGATTATAAGTTTAATTATTATAATCTCTACTACCTATGGCAGGGATGTATTAAGATTACGCGGACGTATGCAGCATCCAGGAAAACTGGAGGTAAAACCACCTTTTCTTGATGTGCAAAAAGATTTGCGATAAGCATACGGTCTATGATTTTTTCAGAATCTTTTTTGAGAATGAATTTAAGCATTGGCTGCCCATCCCGATGGCTATGTGTTGTTGGGTTCAATTCACAGGTCGCAAATTATCGAAATATTTTCATGACATTTTCCCCAGATAGTTTGGGCAAAGGGCGAACGCACTTGAGAATGAATTCGATCGACCCATTTTCACAATCGCTCTCTTTTCTTTTCCTTGTATTCCTTAACAGGAACCGACGAAACATAGTATTTTGGAGTACTAACTGAATTTGAAAAAAAGTACACCAGATGGAGTCATATTCTGAATCTTTTAAGATCCTTCCAAGAAGTATGTCTTTGTATGGTAAAATATTATCTTATTATGTAAATTTACTATGCTAAGTTCGGACCATCTAGACCTTTTTTATGGAATTGCTTTTTAACACAAAAGGATTCTAATGAGAGGTAAACCTTTGTATATATAATAAGATATAATTTTTGGTATTTTATACCAAAGTAGGTGAAGTGAGTAAGAAATTCTTTGACATGCAAATTAACTTTATCGACTTTCAGCCATAATGTTCTAAGTTTTGGACTCTCCCCAATACCATGGTACTCATGAAAAGTAAGGGTCTTCACAAGGGGGCAAAATATAACTTTCACTTTTGTTTTTTTTTTTTTTTAAATTTAGTTTTCAATAATATCGTCAAGAAAGCACTAAGTGTTGACTTTAATTTATCGCATAAAATATTGTGGTTTAAATGCTCTTAATATCGTAGATATATTCGTCTTTAGTCCGCATCGGTTCCTATGGTTGAGAATACAACTTGTCCAATAATATGGTTTCCCACGTAAATGATTTTGCGGATTTTAAGGTGTTCTGTGGGCTTCCTCGACGGATTGTCATCCTGTCGCTATGGGAAAGCTCAGTAAATGCAGAGACCTCAAGAGCATTGCCGGCGGATAGGGCCATCCATACCGGTAAGGCTGAAGGTAAGGACAATGCGTCTCAAGTAGTTAAGTGACAAAAATAGTCACTGAAACCCGCGAACTTACTAAGTCATCTTTTTGTCCTTAGAAGGCGGATGAAGCAATATAATTGGGCAACAACATAAGCCGGGAGGGAGTTCACTGAAGAGCTACCCCCAAAAAAAATTACATGTAAAGAATAATGAGCACATTGTCTTCAATCTTCAGAGATAAGATAAAAAACACGACTGTGTGCGGGAGATATTAAAGTGTATTAATAAACGAAACATTGCGTATTTTGAACACATGAACACACTTCAAGAAAAATATGCGAATTTATATCATATTTCTGTTATAACTAATGAGCAAAAAACACGGGAAGCAAAGATGTTCACAGTTTTTGTTGCATAGGCTTGTAAGCACTCATTACATATAAATGCGATTAAAGTGAACTCTGTCGAATTGAGACCTGAACC
>KK502579.1:317673-364379 GCA_000688735.1 Glossina austeni
TGGAAATTTGTAGTTTATGAGCAACGAGAATAAGACAAGAAAAGCCAATGTTCTTAGACAATGTTCTTAGTTTTGGTTGTATAGATATGTGGGCGTTGTAGGGATGTTCTTTGATCTACTTGCGCCAATTGTAAACCCTTTTACAAATTTGTACGCTACATCTTCTTTCTCGCGTATTGAAGAATCTGCATTACGGATACTACACAGGTGCGCAGAGGGACAGATGGACAGACGAACTGACGCAGTGTTTAGGTGCATTCCGATTTTGAAACTAGTTAAGAATTTATAAACTTTATGAAGTTTTTCAAGAAATAAAACAATTTACAGCCATCATCGTTAGCCCGAAAAAGAGCAAACAAGTAAAAGAACAACATTTTCATGCTCTATAATATGAACCGGGCGGGGTGATTTTTTCTATTTTTGAAATAAAAGTTTTTGTCATATAGGCGTGCGGGGGTTGTGGGCGTGTCCTTTGAAAAGCTTAGGTCAATTTCAAATTCTTTTCCAAATTTTTAGACGTTATCTTCATTTTCCCCAACAGGAGAATGCTTAACACAAATACTGCAAATCAAACAGACATATGGACAAACAAATAGGCGAAGATGTATAGGTGCATTCCAAATTTAAAACTGGCCAAGAATTTATATACTTTATAGGGTTCTTGAAGGTTGCTTCTGAGCGTTATGAAAGTATTGGAAAAAATTAAATTTTGGTACACTATAATATTAAGTAGGCGTGGTCAATTTTTCTCACTTTTGTACAACATCGCCCATAGAATATATGTTTAAATGTTTATACATTTATCTGCTGTAGTTTATGAGTAACGAGCAAGATCGCAATTTTTTATTCCTTTTGAAAAGCGGAGGTGCTCTCAGTTTTCATGGGACTAAAGGCGGCGCCTTCAACCGATTTGGCCCATTTTCAAAATCAATGTTTGTGCAAGAATTTCCAATGTTTCTGTCAAATTCGAAGTCAAAAGATTCATTTTTTGCGGACGGACGGACGGACGGACGGACGGACGGACGGAAATTGGTTTAAGAATTTGATGCTGATCAAGAATATATATACTTTGGGTGGTTTCTGAAGTGTCCTTCGGGTCGTTACAAACGTTTCGACAAAATGAATAAAACATTATCTCTGGGGGGGAGGGGTACAACAATATACTAAAATGCTATAAACTATTCATTTTCTGGTTAATCCAATTTTAAGAGAAAGCTTTTATTGTATTCAAAATAACTTCCAAATTGAATAAGTTTGAGTTTCAGCCCGCTTATGATCACATATGTACGTTAAAAGTATATTATTAGAGAACTTTAATTGCCTCAATAAGTTCGTAGTATTTGTTGTGCGAGCATTTTCAATTAAATTTAATTTCGATTTTGTATAAATTCTCAAATTTCATTTTTTATTCAAGCATAAACAAGGCCATTTATATGTAAGTAAGCACCCTTGTATATGTGCGTATGTTTATTACCATTGGTTTGTCCTTTTCGACCACTTTCGTTACTAAATTTATACATAACTGCTTCTATTACGCTAAAGCATAATTAAGTTTATATCATGAAATAAATTCATTAAAACATTCAATGGAGCTTAAATGTTCGAGAGGCGAAAAGGACTCCCCTCCCCAACCCAAAAAAAAAGGCCACCAAATAAATTACAAATTATTTACATGAATAGGTATAAACGCGCACATGAGTAATCAAATTGTTTTGGAGAGAACAGGGTTAACAGGGTTTAAACAGAAAAAAAAAAAAGAAAAAAAAAATATCCAAAAAAGGAATACGCGATCTCTGAAATGAATGAATGTTATTATATATCTACGTTGTGGTCGCCAATATGGCAAAAACGAATACAATAACATTTATCAGTGGTTCTAAAACTAACTCATACGCACATATATATAATATATATGAATATATGAGAGATATGTATATTTAGACAACCTACACACACACACACAAACAGGGGAACACATCAGTATTTTACCATAGTACACATGCTTGAATAAAAATATTTAATCATCCGACCAATGAGTCAACGAACCAACATAAAATTATGCAAATTGAAAGCATAGAAAACACTAATTGCTTGAATTAAAATTTCCATTCCAAAGGCTTTTTATACTTTATAATATAGACATATATCTATATATTATAAATGCATATATGCTTGGGATCCGTTTAGTNTTTAATATAACCTTGCACCAGATGTAGCGGAGAGTATGAAAAGCAAAATCAACTTGAAAATATAAAGAGACACCGCTAAGCAGTAATAAATGTTTATTGTTCGTCAAAGTTGTTTGCAGATTAGTTTGTATGAGTCAATGTAACGAAATTTCCTTCTTTCTATCGCTTTTCCACTCGCTTCAATTTGTTACGAGAATTGTTAAGAGAACGTCAACGACAAATCCAATTTTCAGTCATTATGCCGTATTGCGGCCACAATATGACCATAAAAGTATAAAACCTGTCACAAACACTATATATTTTAGCTTAAATGATAAGAAATTTAAAAAGATACAATAGACGGAAAGATCAGCTATGAGGATAGTTTTTGACAACTACAATGTAAGGAATTCGATAAACGAGATGCTATGAAAGCTTATAGAGAAAAGAAAAAGGGAATGAGAATGAAAAGTGAAAATTATATAAAATGGCATGCGGAGCACAGGATATTTAAAATATTTTTTTTTTTTTTCAAATACTTCCTTCTTAATATAATCATAAAAGTAAAGCTTACCTGCAAAGGAGCAGCATTTTTTTTTTCTTTTTTTTTTTGCTTATTATGTTTATGAAAGTCGATTTATAGAAAAAGATTCGACTGTGAAATCTTTAACTTCAAATTGAACGAAGAAAAATATGGAAATAATAGATAAATAATAAAAATTCTGCCTTGAAGCATAATGGAAGCGATTCAGATTCAAATTTAATTCAAAATCGTCGAAACATGAGAGCTGACATCAGCAGCATCGCAAAGTTTGAAAGAATGAAGTCCTCTGTCTAACCTTGACGAGAAGGAAGAGAAATGTTATTACAGGAGAAGGAGAAGAACGAATATAAGAAAAACAGACAAAAATACACAACTAAAGATTTCGACACATCGCGAAAGCAATAAATGAATTAAAATTTAAACAAGTGAAAGCCCTATAGTGGGTCACGAGCCACCATTAAATGCCCTACCCTACATAACCTACAGTTAAGCATGCAACGACATTTTCATAATTAGATGAAGTAGTTGAAGAAGTAGTCCGATGCGAACTATTTTCAATAATGTTCGTCCATGGGGCAAAAAAAGTCAGTGTACCAAATTTTATCGAAATATCTAAAGAAAATACGACCGTTACGTTTGCAGACAAGCTTATAATAAAAGGTGGCTCTATCTCAAGCCTTCCTGGGGTTGTATACTTACCCCCGTGTCAGAAGAGGCCAATTTTTCATATTCTTGTAGAATAATTTTGTGGAAATTTGTAGTTTATGAGCAACGAGAATAAGACAAGAAAAGCCAATGTTCTTAGACAATGTTCTTAGTTTTGNGGACTGGATTACGTCGGACTACCATGTGTTCAGGTCACTGGAGCATTCGTTACGAATTAAAAAATTTTAATTTCTTACCCGATGTCCAAACGCACCTTGAGTTATATTTTAAGTCACGCCCACCCCACTTTTTCAAGAGGGGCGTTGAACTTTTGCAGGAACGATGGCAACAAGTCATCGCAAACGACGGTGATTACGTACATAAACGATTAAAACATAAAAATATCATTTCAAAAAAACATTTTCTCTATGAATGCAGAATAATTGATTACTTATGGGTCCCCCTAATATAAATGTCTTAGTAATTTCGCACACAGTTTGGCTTTGATAATGTAATTAGCTTTTATGCGTTTGTTTGTTTGATTTTAAACGTTTTTTGTTTCATTAAAAGATTCTCTTCCTTTTCTTTTTTTTGTTTTGTTTTCGTGTAAATCGAATTTCTGTTTATGTTTTTAGTTAACTGTAAAACTGTGTATGTATGTGTGCGTGTCCGTATGCCTTTCTCTTTCTCTTGTAATTTCTATTGCGGACTTTTTGTGAATAAAACCGCAAAAATTGACTTAGTTGCTTATCTCTTCGCCTCCTTCTTCTTCTTGTTAGAATAGTACGAAGATGGCAGCGATAAGCGAAGAAGATTTGGAAACTTGGTCCGTTTTATAAATTTTTTAGAACTTTTCAAGTTGCTTGAAGAGAGGAGATAGAAGGAGAGCAAAGGAAGCAAAACATAATAGTCTTTGTTACAAAAGTTTTCATGTTTCCTGCAATTTTAATATACTTTTTAACAGCACTTCAGTTGTTCTCTCTGTTTCTCTCTCGCTCTTGCTCCTTTAACGAGCAACAGTACAATATACAGTGACATTATGAACAACAAGCATTAGAGAATAAAAAGAACAAAATAAATGAGTAAAGAAAGCTTTTTAAAGCTTTAAGACGACTCTTAGATGCCGAACAGTTAGTTTTTGATCGTATTAATGCATTTTCCAAATAAAATTAAATTTTTTCTTCAGCTTTTGATTAGAGACTCAAGTTAGACGTAAAGTGAAAGCAAAAAGCTCAAGTTGTACGCATTACAAGTTCTCTTCTGTCTCATCGCACTTGAAGATCTTTAAAAAGAGTTTCTTTGCAAAGCTCAAAATTTTCTCTTTTCCTTAGGATCTCTTCAATTTTTTGATGATCGGAAAGCTAACAATTGTTTGTTATAAAGAGAGTAGAAGAGTTAGTAAGAAACACACAGGGCACTGGGAGCGTATGAAAAAGTGAACTTTCTCACAGTCCAGTTTTTTCATACGTAATCACCCGACAGAATATGAATCAAATTTCTTTCTTTTAGTTAAGCTTAACAAAAGCTTTAATAAAATTAATATTTTCACAATTTTTATGTACAATCGTAGGGATATTATATTTAAATTTTGCGACTTCTTTGGGGTTTGTATGTAAGTATTCTTTGCTTAAAAAGAACACGTTTACGTTTAAAGTTTTCGGATTTTGTGGTCAAATAATAACATTAAAATAATAACACAACTGCTTTGAGACACTATTTACAAGAAAAGTTTTGTTAAATTTTTTACACATCTACACTAAAAACACACCCTAACAACAACTATGTAATCGAATTCTCTAAATAGTTATCAAAATGCAAATTTAATGATAAGATTTTCATTATAAAAATGAAACAATAGTTACATAGTTTCTAACAGTAAGTTAACGTTTTATTAAATACAAGTTAAAAGTAGTTAAAGCAATAGCCGAATTTAAATAAACTTGGGAAAGAAGATGACACGACCAACAAAAGGGTATCCGAGGTCGAAAGTGAATTTAAATCAGCAGATAACAAAAGTGTGAATTATTCAAATCTTTTGCATCAAAATTCACGGTCCGTTATAGTGGAGAGTTTTTTTTTCATTCTAAGTTTTTGAAATTCTTAAATCAAATTTAACCGATCCATCAAAATCTATCTTGGCTCTTATAAGGTAAGCCACTATTTCACGGCTTTTCTCAGCCCTTTACATATTTGCGATAGAATGAATGGTCTTAGGCTTGTCTTTAGGCTTTTTCGATGATTTTTTTTTTATGCGTCAAATCAACTCTTAAAGCCCCTCCCGAAGTTCATATACGGGTAGAGGTCACACACACACTTTTTCGATGAATAAAATGAATGATATTGGTTGAGTTTTGAGCACTTCTCTCGCAATGAGGTTCAAAATCAATCTCTTCTGGTGCCAGGAGTTTAACGACGAATGTCATCCGCAAGATATCAGTTGAATGTTATAAACGGACTTAAAGTATAGTCTTCACTTTCTTCTAAGGTGCTCATTTTCTCCTTCAAATGAGTCACTGATAATTTGCTTGAGTGTCACTTCAATTTTTACGATGATACCTAAAAGCTAGTCGTTTCATTTCATGGCTAATCTCGAAGAACGAGTGGTTCTTTAAATCTGAAAAAGCGCTTACTTAACGCAAAATGATCAAAAAAATACTGCACTCGAAAATCTGTCTGTCTGTCGTTGGAGACACCGTCCCTCTGTGCTAAAGGGACACTTGAGCTTTTGAGATTGTTCACGTAAGCAAATGTATTTTCGGTATCAAAATAAAAATCGAAGAGGTGTTACTCAGAAGGAAAAATGTCCGGTGAGTGTCGCGGGGACGGTAGCACATTCCAGTTAACAGCAAGTGCCGTAAAAAAATCAGCCTACTACTATGATCAAAAAGTTAGGTGCATTTATTTATAAAACATAAAATCTTTCTTGATTCTCCCAAATCGATTTCGTCGCCTTCAAAAAGCGTAAAAAAGATCATTTTCACCTTACTTTTTTATCACACAAGTATAATGCTTTTTCGCCTATTGCAATCCCTCCTTTCCTTTAATGGTGATTGTTGTTGTTGGCCTTCTTCAATGTTCGTTTCTTTGGGTTAGAGCAGTTCACCTAACACTGGGGGCCCAACTGGTCGCTAAAGGGCGGTGCCAAGGATATTCGGCTTTGCTGTCGGCGTTAATGGTTGTCTTGACTTGCACCACGATTTACTGTGCTTCTGATATTTCATTATAAGTATTTTTCATCATCTGTCACTTTGCAGTATCACTTTCTTTCGCATTCTTCCGCTTCTCAATTTTGTGTGAGTTTCTTTTTATCGCTATGTTGTGTACCGTTCTGTGGGAAAGCTTATAGTGTTACACAAAGTTTAGGAATATATTGTCGCGTGGAAAACTTACAAACAGGAAAAAGTTAGCAAACAAACTATCGGTAAAACCGTTAGCGTCTTACTTACACATCCAGTACTTTTCCACCCAATACTTTACACTTTACGGCGGCGACTGTACTGCCCTTGGAAAAAGAATATTAATATATATAAATATGAATGAAAAAAGGAATCAGAAAAACGATTTCTGATCCTTAAGAACAAGAATTAATTCATTAAATTTCATATTTCGATTCGCTCTGCATGTAATAAGTCGGTGTGCATTAATAAACATCCAATAAAGTGAAGTCCAAAACTAAAAATCTTTTCATTTAAATTCATTAGTAATTAAAAGCTCGATGGCTAGCAAGAGGTTTTAAAGGAATAAACCGGAGGCGCACAGCCACATACACAAATACACGCACACACACACACATACACAAATACACTCACACACACACACACATGCAAACCCACCCACACCGATACACACAAGTTTATGTGCATGTGAATGATGTGAGCAAATATGAGTCCATGTATACATTTATTTTCTATGTACAACTGAAGGTGCTGATGTAGTGTAATATACCTTAAATATTCACACAATTTCATTCCGCTGCACCTCAACTATGCTTATATGCGAAGGCATGTTTGTGTACATAATTATTCGTACAATTGTATAAAAAAGCCAATGAATGCATTTCTGTGTATGAGTATTTGTGCTGAATAAATTCTTTAAACACAACACAACCATAAATACATTCGTGAACATGCATGAATTTTAACGGTAATGCCATTCATTGGCGTTGGCATGTACCATTGTTTTCTACTCTCTGTATGTGTCCGAGATTTATTCAAAAGGATCATTTTTTTTTTTTTATTTATTTTATATGCCACCAAATATGTGTTGTAAAAGAAAAAAAGAGAAAAAGAAAAAAGTAACAGAGCAAAAAGTACTGAAGAAGAAAATCCAGAGCTGGTGGAGCGAGCTGCAAAAGAGAGACAGAAATAATTAGCGTGTGAGTGAGATGAATAAAGCAAAGCTTTTGTTCGATGTCATGTATTCATGTGTTGGCTACCATGTCGGATATAATATATAGTTTTTGCCTGTTATACCCATCAGCGAACGGTATATTAATTTTATCATTTTCTGATGCTTCTTAAGCTTCGTATAAGCTTGAGCTCTTCTCGCCAGTGAAGAAAGGTTTCAAATTGATTTCGATAAGTCTTACTGTCAGTCCATAATTTTAGTGCAGTCATTCAGCATAGCATTTCATAAAGCTTAGTGTAATAATTTTCACTCGGCGATGGACGCTAGAAGTCCACCAAGCTAATCGCAACAAACCATTGAATTTATTCCGCTTGCTAAGGAACTTCGACATAATATATAAGTGAAATGTATGAAGCTTGAAAAAGTAACATAGATCAAGGGTTTCAAGTGAGTCATTGTGAACTAAAGATAAACTTTTTGTTCTTTCTTTTTTTTATTTCCTTCATTTTGTATATACGTTAAAGAATATTTTTAGGTTTACACATTTAGTAGGGTAAAGGAATTTATATTTATACGAATACGTGAAGCATATCAAAATATGCTAAAGAATTCCTTTTCTATTACAAAAAAAAAAAAAAACAATTCTTTTTTTTTTTTGTTTTTGAACCCATTCTCCGAGCGCCCCTTACTGCTTGTCGATTGCCACGGTTGAAAAGTATCAAAGTAGGGAGGAGGTTATGATAAAAAAAAGAAGGAATTTCTATAATTTAATTGTTTTAAAAACGTTTCATTTATAGTAAAATATATATGAACGGTTTTGGTCGAATATCGGACACCGATACATCAAAATTTATTTTCATTATAAACCATAAATAAAAAAGACCAAGAAGAAGAATATTTCAAGTGACGGAATGTCATACCTTTCTGGCATTATCATCGAGGAAAGTTTATTTAATCATATGGAACTACTTCAGGTCCTTGGATATGTTGTGACGAGGGTATGTAAATATGAATGCGTATTAGGGTTTCCTGCACTATATATTTTTATGGTGGGCTTACTCCTTCCCCTTAGATATCATGAATGCGAGAATTTGATTTTAATTTTAATGTCTCTTAAGTCTTTGCTTCTTGAGAGTTCACTTTTCTGGTGCAACAAACTTGAACTTAGTACACCGCTCATCCTTTTTGACGCTGCATATAATAAATATGAAAAAGAAAAAAAAAATAAAATAGAAGAAAACTTTTTTAAATTTCATTTACACTCATTTAATTTCCTTTGCATCCGTAGACTTGTGATACTTTGCCCGTAGAAAATCAATATAAAATAACAGCGTAGTTCCGTAGTTTTGGAAAACTTTCCTCTAATGAGTATAATGTTTTTAAATAAGCCCAGCAGGAATTTTCCTTTTCTAAGCAATGAATTGAGCAGAAAGTTAAATGAAATAATTCGCTTGAAGTACTTTAGCTTTAGCTTTTTTTTTTTATAAGCGTAATTTTATTTATTTCGTTTAAAGGGGAACTCAACAAAAAACCAAGGAGGGTGTGGAAATATATATAATAAAAAAAAAAAAAAAAAAAAATGACATTAACAAGTTGGTGATGGGAGCGTGTATATGAAAAAGGATCAATTGTATTAATCTATGAATAAGATGAGCTAGCAGATTATGGAGTTTTATGAAAAAGCTTCCGTGACGAGATAATCAATCTTACTGGCTTGCGATCTCCTGCTTATGCTTCAAGACCCATACAAGTAACGATAACACTTCTGGCTTCTAGCAAAAGGCCGGTTCATGCATGCCATGTCCGATAAGTTTTTCCGATATTAACGTTTGGATTTTTTCATGTCTTTTCAGGCTTAAAGTTCCCTTACGTCTGATCAAACAGTCTTTAGACTACGTTCTCTTTTTTTTTAAATCGACCATAGGACTAAGTAGGATTATGGCCAGGAAAGATTAAAAGCAAAGGGAATAACGCTGATGTGCATTCGATTTAAATGTCATAACTGAAAGAAAGGTGGGAACGGTTTTTATACGCTAGGTTAACTTATTGATGCAAAATTTTAAAGCTTACGGGAGGCTTTTCTTCCCTAACTCTTTTAAAGAAAATGGAATAGAGGAAGGAGTACTTAAAATAAACTTAAAATTAAAAAAATAAAATTAAAGTCCTTTGGGAAGAGTAAGCTGGGATTAAAAAAAAATTCTATTGTAGATAATAATACTATCAAGGAATAAGACAAAGATTTCGACGATTAAAATCAAGAGATTAGTGTTAATGCCTCAGAATTAAGTAATCTCGTCATTTTCGGGACAATATTTAGTGAGGTACTTTTCTGCAGGAATTTCCTGCTTAATTAAAAACCCCAAAATCCTAAGTAATAGGTTTTAAACGAGGCCGTACCAGTCCCCAAAACAAACATGACTCTGATCGTGGAAGTCGGGAAGAAAGCTCACAAAATTATTTTAAATGATCATTGGACGAAAAGGCCCGAGTTAAGATATGCTTCTTAAAAAGGTGGTATGCAATGCTAATTCATTAAAAATTAGGACATAAGACTGTTTTGCGCCTGCGGGGTGAGGCCCGCGTTTCGTCTCTCATAGAATAAAAATGGAGCCGCAGGCATGTTTCAATCGAGTGTTCGCCGTTTTTCACATTAATGAGATCGTGTTCGTATCTATCTAAGAGATAGAAAAAGTGAAATGAGTGCACTGAAAAGAGGGAGTTGACTCCGAAGAAGGCAACAACACTTCCATATACTGGCAAGCTCTTAGAACTCAATTGTTTTTATGATGCGCGTCGAATAATTTTTGATTAAAAAAAAAAAAAATTAATTACGTTTTAATTTGCACATTGAGCTCTCTTTAAGTAAAGCCAGCTCCACGCTTGGGTTCATTACGAAGTGCTCCAAAGATCTTAAGGGTCCTTGCATTATAAAAAGACTATACATGCGCTTAGTTAGACCAATACTTGGGTATGTCTCTGTTGTGTCGTCTTTTTCCTGTAGTTGGTATGTGGATCCAATTGAGTCCGTTCTTAAGCAACTCTTGCTGTTTGCTTTTAGGAATTTGGGTTGGGACCCGCTTGTCTCTCTTCCTTATGAAAATAGGTTGCTGTTGTCATCCTTACCGCCACTTAAGAAACGTAGATTTATTGTTGGTGTCTTCTTCTTAATTAAGTTGATTAACGGTACTATCGATTCGTCCATATTACTTGGTGGGATAAGTTCTAATGTCCCTAATGGCTTATCTACGCACTTTATTTTCTTTCAGTTTAGTCAATGTAAAAATATAATTATGAGCTCTTTAAACCGTTCGGAGTTTTTTGCAGAAACCTAAATGAAAGTCTATCACTTAACCTCAATATCGGACTCATTACAGTCGATCAAAACAACTTTGCTTAATACGCGCGATTTGTTTATATCGTATCGTATTTAAACTAACTTGTAATCCTAACGTCGCATTATGATTCGAAAATTAATTGGTGTTCTTTACCGTTATCGGTTGCCAAGCTTTTGCATGTTGGCAATGGGGTATAGGGATTCACTAGCAACTTAGATCTGTACCGTTTGTGGGTGTGGCTCTATGCTAGCTGTTTACGTACTTTTTTTTCTTTTTTTCCTCTCTCTCTTATATATTTATAAATGAATTATTATTTAATTGTTTATGTTGTATTTTTCTTTTCTTAGCTTCTCCTTAAATACCTTATATTAGTTTTTAATAATAATTAGTATTAGATTTACTTCTAAGAGTCAATTGAATTCGGCGGTTAATTTATTTTATTTGAATTTCTTGTGTAAGTAAGTAAATAAATAAATGAAATAAATGACTGCAGCCGTCACCTTTTGCCTCTTGGAATTATTTTTCTTTTTCAGACTTAAGAAATGGTTCGGCGACGAAAGATTTCCCAAAATGAAGAGATTAAGGTTGAGGCTGTTCGTTTCTTTGAAGAGCTCCAGCTTTTTCACAATCGACAAAGTATTGTATGAGAGGAGCCTCCCCGTCGACGTGTGTCCTTTTCTTAGAGAGTCCTCAAATGTGTCAGCGGTCGTCTGCTTCGTCTGCTTTTTCACTGGGAAATTATCTTCAGTGGAGGACCAAGATATAATGGTCCCAGGTCTGCGAGTACGTTTTTATTGAGTAGGCTAAAGATGCTGAAGTTTGAATTGATGCCCGATGCTTCTGCTTCTTGTACGATAAATCCAAGGAACAAAGTAATTGGGCGGCATCCCAGGATGTATGGATAAATGAAATGCAAATGCGTTAACATAACGACACGCGTAATGCCTCTGATGCAATCTATAGATCAATCAATAGAACTGTGGAATCCACGGGGATCAGGTTGTTCGCTCAATCAATGTCACGTGTATCTGCTTAGGCGGATAGGGGTGGCTCGGGAGAAAACTTGCACTTACATGTATCACGCAAGAAACGTCGGTGGGTATATACACTTATAAATTACCTATCATTCTAGTGAGCTTATCTGGTTAACCATATGTGGCGCGGGCTATATTAACTTTCTGCCAACGCACATAACATTTAGAAGGATAACATTTAAAAGATCCACCTTAATTAGGTGAATTAGAATCCCTTTCCGAACCGACCTAAGCTTGCCAGTTTGTATGTCCTTCTGATGTCTATTCATTTATTGTTGTATTTGTTGTATCTACGGGTTGCAGTTTTTGAGATATTTTAATGGAATTTGGCTTACCTCGAAGTGCTTGGATCCAAGGATGACGCCTTTTGAAAACCAATCGGATCGGAGTACTTCCCCGTATAATGGTCTTTTTTTGAAAGGTCATTAGCAAAGTCGTATAGGGTGGGGGCCGTAACCAACTAAAATGTTTTTATTCGTTTTTCTTAATTTTTTG
Organism: Glossina austeni; assembly: GCA_000688735.1. Taxonomy (NCBI): domain Eukaryota; kingdom Metazoa; phylum Arthropoda; class Insecta; order Diptera; family Glossinidae; genus Glossina; species Glossina austeni. The sequence continues at coordinate 330,242 of KK502579.1, forward strand.
TTTTTTTTTTTTGTGTTTTCTTGATTAGGGTATTGTATGTGAAACGTCCGTGGAAAGGTTTTTATAATATAAGTAAACAATTGCATTGTTAGGTTGTATGTGTTATCTTGATAATATTTTAAATTAAAAAAATAATCCCACTTGTGACCGCTTAAGAAAGAAAGAATTTGCATAAACGAAATTAAGTTTAAATCGTCCACAGAATACCTCTATGAGAAGATCGCTTGCACAGAGTGAATATTATTACACAACGAAAGGGAGATATGCCTAAAGTAAATTTGGATAATCTTTTCGTTAATCAAAAATAGTTACGCTTTATGGGGTCTTTAATATATATGTACATATATGTATGTATATATATATATATATAGAAGTGCAATGGAAAATTTATTATACCCTTATCTTGCGATGGGTACCAAAATAAAGTTTTTGTCACATCATTGTTTTATTTGCTTTATTTAATGATATTTACTTTTTCTAATTTATAAATAAAAACAAAATAGAAAATAAAACCAAGTGCAGAGTTAAGAAATATTTACCACCCCATCAAGATTCATCATTGTTGTTACACTCTCTCTCCTTCTCTCTATCTTACTATCTCTCTCGTTCTCTTTCTATCATTAAAAACGATACACAAGAAATGTATACTGCATACTGTATATATGCTTCCCATCATTGCCACAAACAATATGCTAGTCAGCTTTTTCTTGGTTAGTATTGTATTTTTCTTTTTTCCTTTGGATATAAATTAACAAATACACTACTGCATCTGTTTAAAAACTAAAACTAAAAGATATACACAGCCAGCCCGTTTCAACGGAAGATGTTCATGTAGCAGTAAAATGCAATCTTAACAAGTTTACATTTGCTACAACAAGGTTTTATGGTGTTTCTGCAAAACACACAAACACACATACACACGTATATGCATCCATACATCCATTCATACATACATACATACATAAAGATTCCTATTTACATGGACGCATATATATACGCTATGCATGAACGTATATATTTTCCTGTTTCAAGACTCATTAGGACTTTCTTTGTTACTTTTTAATTTTCTTATTTTATTTTACATTTTTTTTCACTTTTTTTTGTTTTGGTATTAAAACAATTGCTTTCATTTCCTTATTATTATTTTTTTTTTTTTTCTCTCGTATGTTTTTCTTTTTATTTTATTTCATTTCTTGCATTTTTTTTTTGCTTTTTTTCCTTTTTTTGGTTGTCGTTTCTTCTGTCTGTGAAAACGTGCGTTCATGTGTTTTAATTTGGTTAAGTAAATAAGTAATTTAACTTTATCTTTAACTCTTTGTAATTACATCCGACTTTTTTCTTTCAAAAAAAAAAAAAGTTTATTTTGTAAATACCAACACATACATACTGATGCTATGATGGGGAAGTATTTGTAAAGCTGCGTAGAATTAAACCTCATTTATATCTTTTAATTCCAAAAATCAACGTAAATCTATGTGAGTATAATTTTCCATTTTTTCCATGCATAACCAAATCTATTTCAAGTTGATAAAAAATGAATATGGAAATTCTGTAACCAAAAATCAAAAAAAAAACTCTTTTAAAAAAAAAACTATTTAACTAATGCAAAATGGAAAAAGAATATGTTACGGACGGTAGTGTGCAATCCGGCAAAGCAGAGAAAAATAAATAGGAAAATGTAGAGATAAAGAAAAATAAAAATAGCGAAGATGAACAAGAAAGATAGGAGAAAAAGGGAGATAGAGACGAGGAAAGAAAACAAGGAACATGAAGCGAGAGGCAGAGAGAGAGTGAGAGAAGGGCGTTGCTCTGTTCTATAATTGACTTTTGCAAAATTCAATCTCTTGGACGTATCCCCAACTCTTACAATCTTGTTCTTCTTCTTCAATGTACAGCAGATCATCCACAGATCTGGTTCACCGCGTTATGGAAAGAAGGCTCAATGTGAACACAATGTTCTTTGCATGTGAAGCCTGGTTCCATATGCAAATCATTTGCCCGTTCAGCCTCCCTAATAATGACTATCATTCTCTCATTCGGCAGAAATGCCTTACGTTATATACTTTTGAATGGTGACATGACTTACACAAGGTATAGCATGCATTTTATTTCTTTTATAGAGACTGAGACAGAGAGACATAAACGCAGATATCGATAAAAACCAGTTTCTCTGTAATTTTAAGGCTTAACTGTGCCAGCTTGATGACTGGATGAAACCTTTGCTCTTAGTGAACATTTTTGCTATATTTTGGATAGGAATTAAAATCACACAATGAGTAGCAAAAGTTCTGGGGATCTACTATATAGACCATAACAAAGCGAATATTATTGCGATGCTGAAGAAATTGAAAATTATTGCCTACTGCGTAAACGATTCAAAGGACCCCTCGACCATTGATGCTTAGAATTTCCAATCTATTAAATTTCGCATCTCACATTTATTGTAGTATTTTACATATCAAAAAATAATCGTGCGGAATATCAAATATTTACAGCTTCACGCAAAGCTTTTGTACGTAGGTTTAAGGGCTTATAGGTCAAAACGGGCAGGATATATTTTGTGGGAGTTTTGATCAGTAGACTATTACGGCACATGTTGCAGAACTCTATCGAGCAAACGAAAGAGTTTGATATTCAAAATTTTATAATAACTTTATTAGTCCGAAAATTCCTTCATTCACCATAGAAGTCTATGTAAATTTTGTATTTGCCTTGAACTCGTTGCAAAACATTGGTATACGATTTATCGTAGAACCATCTACTCAACTACGAGTTGAATTTGGTGAAGCCTTTGCTGTTGATTAAGAAGTTAACGGTGGCAGCCGTAATTCTATTGTAATAAGAGATGATGTCACAAATTGCTCTGATATGAATTTATTTTATATTTTTTGTTTATTATATTTTATATTTTATTTTATATAAAATAAACATTTGCACATTTTCTATTTTTTCTCATATTACCTTAAGCACGTGAATGAACTTTCGCATGATACTGTTACAGAAAATCCTATAAGAATATAAATATAATCTCTTTAATACTTCAAAGTAACTTTTCTATGGTTCCATGTCAACAGAATACGCAAACTTATATTTTTAACGCTTTCCTCTACAAATTTTAAAACAAGCAGCAAAGAAAGGCTGTTGAACCGAGTAAAATTCGCGCTGGGTATCGTCCAGTTGAGAAGTTTATGGTGTGGAAAATTATCATATTAGCTGATGGATTCACCCGATTTGAGCTAATCAATATGCACGACCTTATTTTTCTTTCAATAGCTACAATCTTTTTCAAACCATATATGGATGTAGTGGGCTTGCGATATCGGATAACGAGTATGTCATCGTTCGGTAAATCGGCAGATAATAGATTGTCCAGTCAATCATTTCATTCTGCATCGATAAAGCATAAAGGTCTGCTTCTTTCATTTATCACAGCAACTGTGTCCAGTTTGCCAAGACTCATCCAAACTTCACGTCACGTATTGATGATGCCTTATGGATGTCATTTTGACTTATTGACATCAGCGAAAAGTGATTGGGTGAATGGTATTTTGATTTTCTCCACCACACAATCGGTGACAGCTTTCAATACTTTCGGATTAATCGAATTTATAGATAATCCTTCTTTCGTTTGCCTGGCGGGGTTTTGAGCTAATCTTTCTTAATTTTTAATTACATTGTCGGAGATTATTATTCTATATAATTAACGCATTGGTTACCGCATAGTCGAGTAGATAAAAGTCGCAAGTACCAAGTCGGTGTTCTCTGTCTGGTAAATCGTACTTAGACGAGTGCTACTCGGTTGGTGAAAGCAATCATTTACCTTCTGATCACATACACGCAAAACTGTGGTCACTCCCTATGTCTTTCTCTTTTCCCACTTCTGTATTACCGACATCGTGCTGCATGTATAGACGACATCCCCCAAACATCTGAAATGATCTTAAAAAAAAAAACTGAAAACAAGATGTTTTTTTTTGGATACCGTCCATTTTCGAATTAATTTGTTTCCCTGGATGCTTTGGCATAAAAGTATGTATGAGCTAAAACTAGCCCTTTTGGAAAAGAAGCTGTAAGTGCATCTCTCATTCAACCTCGCCAGGAGACTACACGATGTTTTCAGGCAAGAAAATAAAACATTTTTTGCCAGGAGAATGCATCGGAGATTGAAATTTGTCACAAGCGTTCCCTGGTTGATTGGGAACACCGAGAGAAATAATGATTCCGGTCCGCCGATGTATTCTCTCGCACAACACCCTCACACAAAAAGACACTTGTTTATATTTTCGTCTATAAGTTTCGACGCCGCAAAAATATTTCGATAATCCGGCTATTCAAATATTCGTCAAAACCATCCGGATGTTCGTTCTAGAAATAGTTCACATCGATTTATTAATATGTCTACGATTAGCGATAATTCAACTAATGTACGTTAGAGTAAATTAGAAATAAAGCAAAATCAACATTTTGTAGTTAATTGTGAATGTGTTAGCAAACCGATCATTTCTGAATTTAACATAAAGATGATCCTAACGAACATCTAAATCACAAGTTTTCGGAAATGTCTTTGAGGGGGTTTGAATGTTCGATCTCTACTTTCTAAATCTCTACTTTCTAAAGAAAGGGGACTAAAAGGCTCCCTTTTGATAGCAATAGGTAGGTGTTATCGGCATCTCGAAAACTGTAGGTGTAAATAAGGTCCATGGGTATTCTCATAAAAATAGAAATTATCAATCAAAACGACCTTCTCGATGGTCCTATCGTTAAAAAAGGTCGTAAGCACATAATATTCATGGTCAGTTTCGTGATCTTGATGGTAAGATCAATTTGCCGCCTTGAATCCAGGTTTTCTTTTCTTTTAAATATTCAAGTGTTTAAACTGCAGTCTTATCACGGCAAAAACAGCGGTTTTTCTGCCCATCACCGAATGACGAACACATATTCATTTTGTCATAATGTTCACAACACGCCAAAAGAAAGCTGCAGACACCGTATCGAGTATGTATATTCTTAATTAGTATATGAAATTCTAGATCAATTTAAGCACGTCCGTCAATCCTTATATGTTATATCTACGGTAAAAATCGGATATCGCCTTCAAATTTGCCATAAATCACGTCTCGGCCCACCCAATGTTATTATAAATGGTCGAAATTTTTTTTTTTTCGGGTTTTTCTCCTTTTAAAAAAAAAGTGATGGGTATAAAAGATTCGGCCATAAATGAAAATAATATTTTTACTTGGCTTTTTTTTTTTTGTTTTCATTTCCGTAAAGAAAAAAAAAATCGGATTACTCATCATCACACTGGTGCTTTATTCTATATTCATTTTTCTTTCCTAAGTTAATTTATCATTAACACATTTCTATATTCATATAAGCTGAGAGGAAGGAAATGGAAAAAACCAAAACAAATTTTTGGTGACATATTTCCTCTTTTATTTACAGTGCATAATAAAAGCGTTATCTAGCATTTTTTTTCTTTGTCATGTCAACGACGAAATAATTTATGCATAATTAACTACTTACAAAAAAAAAAAAAAAAAAAAAAAAAAAAAAAAAAAAAAAAAAAAAAAAAAAAAAAAACAAAACAAAAAAAAAAAATAAATGAAAAAATATAAAGCACATTAAATCTCGCTTTATGTCATGGGTAAGAGTAATTATATGGCATGCCAGACAGACTGATAGAGAAAGAAAGGCTAATGGAATAATTATGATAATAATTTATGGTTAAGAAAACAATTTAAAATTTCACAAAAAATTCGACTAAATTAAAGTTTAAAATCGTGGTCAACAAATTGTTTGCAATATGCCCGACATGGTTACACCCAATTCTCTTTTTACACGATTTTTTTAAAAAAAATTGAATTAAAAACAAGTCAAAAAAAAAAAAAAAATTCTTTTTTTACACGAATTATTTTGTTTTAACACGGTTTTTAATTTTATGAATTTCAGCGATAATTCCCTTTTTCCAAAGTAGAAGTAATTTTTTATAAAATATTTAATGAATTAAAATGTGTAAGCACGAAATAAATTAAGTGAACTCTTACAAGAACTTTTTAATATTGTTTACACCGAATTCTCTTTTTACACGATTTTTTTTACACGTATTTTTTGGGAACGTATCTATCGTGTAAAAAGAGAATTATGTGTATTTGCTATGTAAAATTGTAAAAGAATGAAATAGTATTCGTCTTAGCATCAAACTTTTCATTTCCAGCATCTGATGGAATCCTATAAAAAATAAGAAATCGTATGTTGTAGAAGAATTTGATGTCAACTCTTAGTAAAGATAAGTAAGTAAATATGAGAGCACTTTTTAATGATAGTGTTCCTAGGAAGACCATATGGGAATGAAACGTTAAAAAAGCTGTACAATAATAGCATGCCTGCTATTAGATAATACCATCAAAAGTTAACATTCACCCAGGGGCGAGATTGCTAAAGAGATTGTAATGACTTTCCATCACTCAAAGATTGATTACCCATTGCCGCACACAAAAGCTGTTGGTATGGTAGATGTTCAAGTAAACGTGTGGCGCATTTGTGTATGAATGGAAATTGCAACTGGATCTAACGTTACCAGGGATGGTGTGTGGTACGATTATATATTTCAAGAAACACAACAGTAACGCACGCATATGCTTATAATCGGTTAAATTTTTCTGTCTTTGTGAGAAATTATGTATGTTTTGTTTTTGTATTTTGAATGATTGAATTTTCGCAGAGCATAGACCCGTTCTATCAATAATATTGAAATCTTTCCCTTTAAATACACTTTGAAGGCAACTTGACTTGAAAGACTAATAATGGCGGTTAACAGACGCAATGTTATCCGTTTGCGTGACAACGCTCAACCACACATTGCAAAAGTTCAAGGGTATCAAGGGTACGCTATTGTAACACGAATGGGAAGCTCTGGCGTACTCAGCATGTTCGCCTGACATGGCGCATGCTGATTACCACTTGCTCGGCTCGACGCAGCTTGGCTTGCCTGGCACGAAACTTTTCCCAAATAACGCCTTTTTCAAGTGACAAAATGATCAAAATACATGCAAGCACCTAATATGTATAATTTATTACATGGTTGTGACAAACAAGACATACTTGAATAAACATATATACAACTGATTATAGATATGTCAACGTATGAAGGAACTTGAACTGTCTAAGCCATTTTCGTTGAGGCATGATGGCATGAAAAAGTGTAGGGGATGGCGAAAAACGTAGTCCACTTCTTCTTCGTTTGCTATCTTCCATGTATGAACTATCAATTAAAGTGTAGTTGACTTAGACAGACGTTCAACTAGCAAGCAAAATAATTCTCTGCTCGGGCTTGACATGGTTACGGCCAATTTAATTAGCGCCTCAATTTTTTTGGAATTCTTGGAATGAATTCTTGTGCAAGTCTAATATCCGGAACTAATCTTTATTTCCATTAATTTCCACAGATTGCTGCTTATGAAATTTACTTATTGGATGAGATTATTTGTTCCACTAAACGATAAGGATTTTAAATAGACAAATCTTTTTCTCTAATTTATTTCTATAGATCATCAATCGCCTCAAGCTTTAAGATTAAGACGATTTTCCTTTGGAAGATTTTCTAAGATAACTTTTTTTGCATTCCTCGTCCATAAAATCTGTATCCAGTGATTTTAAATGAGTAGACTTGCTAGAGATTTTTTCCCATTCAAATTGTGATATGTGGTTTGTTGGTGTTGTATTACTCACTATTTCTTAGCGTACTCGTTGAATGCAACTCAATAACAATTGATTTTGACCTTTGGTGTTATTAAAGTCATTAGGCATCAATAATCATGTTAGAGTATGAAACTTGGTAAAGATCGCCGATACCCGTTTCTTACCGTAAATACCTAACAAACAAATCCAATTCATTCAACTTTGGCATAAGATTATTAAGCACTGAAAGAATGAAGAGCTTATAAAGTTTTAGAGGAATATTTTAAGATCCTACGTTTGCAAATCGTAAATAAAAGCCCTTGATCCACTCTGTCCAACTCGTTTGAGCTAAATGTTTTTTTAAGTCTAAGTTAATTCCCATATCTGATCTATCTACCCGCTTGTTATCAAGTAGCGACGAATGGTTGCAAAATTCATTGTTATTCCAAATTTCAATTTAAATTTTTATATTTTTTATTATATATTTATAAAATGAATTTTCACTATACACTAACTGAAAAATCTTTTTTTTGTAATAAAAATGAATTGTCGTTATTACTTTTTTTGCACGGTTTTTTGGGAAAACATTTAGGATTTGTTTAAAGTTGTGGAATATATCCTCGAATTTCCCGTATGTGTACTTTGACACGATTTTATTTTTTTTCCCGCTGTTTTTTAAAAAACTTATCTTCCGTGTAAAAAAAGAGTGCGGTGTGTAATTAAATCTGTTATTCTTGTTGTTATTACTCTTACTACTATTATAATTTACTTAGAGAAACGAAATAAATTCTATGACTAAAAGTAGTATCAATACTAGTGGATAACGCTAGCGAGTGTTTTCTGTTAAAAGATAAACTAAATGATTAGCCGAGTCGTTTTAATAAAGTTAAATAATTTATTGAGATTCATTGACTTTCAAGGTGATCCTAGAATCGGACGCAATCTAAACGATTCTTCGAATGTTGAAAAAATTTTCGCATTCCTAAGTATCTGTTTAATCGCAAGATTTCGGGTACAAGTGCAAACTGGAGAAGTAGGTAAAAAAGATAACTGTTGTTGTATAATAAATTTAATTATTTCTTGTGCATTACATATGAGTACGAATACAAAATTCTTATACTGATAGCTGTGACTGAATCAATGCAATATATTTGCATGATTTTATATAGCATGAGAGAAACACTGATGAACCAAACAAAAATGCATAAAAGCAAAGATTTTGCCTAAACGGAATCCACTGCTTACTCCACCTCTCTCCACACATTTATTTATTATTGAATAGTTTTTCTTATTAACGTTTAGTTACCTAAACTTAGAATTGGAAGAATGTGTCTAATCATCTTGATATCTCCGACCAGTTGATGGTCCAAATGGTGGCTGCAAATTGCTAACCTAGTTTTAGGTGATACAGCGCGACAAATGCTTACGTTACTATGTACCGGAAACAAAGGAAATCTTCATGTAGAAAACAAAGGCCTTTCCGGCCATTCGGTTTATAAATAAATGTCCGAATTTTAATTGTTTGAAACTGTGTCCGCAAAATTTCTATTAATCGTTTTTACTCATATTCTTATAAGCGAAAGCAAAAAAGAACACAGTCACCTGGAATCACCAGACTTTCCTTTTGGCATAGAAATTTTATCGAATTAAATAATTAAAAATATTTAATTTGCAAAAAAAAAAAAAAATAAATAAATGAATAAATAAATAAAACGTTATAAAGAACGTAAACATTTTGTTTAGTACAAAAGTTGTGGTGAGTTAGTGTGGTGATCGAACATAAATACAATAAATTTGTTGGTCTATTAATTTGTCAATTAAATGTAGAAAAGTTTAAGTAATAAATATTAATTGGCTTATAACGGTAATAGAAGGAAAAACTTTGATGCCGTCTTCGCAATACTCAGCGATGGGAGAAGTTTTTTCAAAGTTTAAAAAGGAAATGAATTAACATTTTCACATTTAGTGGAAAATAGAACGGGAACCGTTAATCGAGATTTGTTAAGTCATAAAAGTTAAGTGAGAACGGCTTAGATCGAAGCTATGAATCCTTACAATACCATCTAATTTTACAAAACCTTATCAAAAACTTTTAAGGAATAACTTGCAGCTCGCATAACATAGGATAACGATAAGTTAGGTACGTTGCCTCCACGGGTATTGTTGGTAGATACTTTTTGGGAGATGACTCGGTTAGGAAACAGTAGGAGGAGTTTCACTAAAGTAGATGAAATACCAAAGTGCCTAACTGTGAGAATAGTATGAATGACATTCAAAACTTTATAGAAGGCTATGTTAGCTTTCAACTGAACTCTATACATATAGTGTTGGATTTAATTCCAAGAAACGCGACAATCAATTCAATTTTAAGGCCTTCTGAGCATAGTTGATCAACTATACAATTCTTAGGTAGCCATAGGACTATTCTAGGGGAGGTAGCAAAAACTTGCGAAGCAGACTGCAGGCAGAGTTCTTACGCTAATGAAAACCGCTAATGAAAATTCTTAAGATTATCTAAAGGCAGCTTAGCTAAGAACTTAGACAACTTTCTGCTTAAAACAGCTGCTGTGTTTGGCTGGGCACGAGAAATCGATTCTTTTAAGCTCTCTACGCTGTAGCAAAAACTTGCGAAGCAGAATGCAGGCAGAGTTCTTACGCTAATGAAGACCGTTAATGAAAATTCTTAAGATTTTCGAAAGGTAGTTCAGCTAAGGACTTACTTAACTTTCTACTTAAAACAGCTGCGGTATTTGGTTGGGTGGGTCAATTCGATTCTTTTAAGCTCTCTACGCTGTAGCAAAAACTTGCGAAGCAGAATAGAGTCAGACTTCTTACGCTAGTAAAGAACGTTAATGAAAACTCTTAAGATTATCTAAAGGTAGTTTAGCTAAAGACTTACACAACTTTGTACTTAAAACAGCTGCTGTGTTTGGCTGGGCAGGAGAAATCGATTCTTTTAAGCTCTCTACGCTGTAGCAAAAACTTGCGAAGCAGAATGCAGGCACAGTTCTTATGCTAATGAAGACCGCTAATGGAAATTCTTAAGATTATCTAAAGGTAGTTTAGCTAAGGACTTACACAACTTTGTACTTAAAACAGCTGCGGTATTTGGTTGGGTGGGTTAATTCGATTCTTTTGAGCTCAGCGAAAGAAACTAGCCATGACACAATTTTCCAAAGAAGTTTTTTTTATGACAACACTGAAAAATTTTCGAAAGATGCATCTAAGAAGAAGAAGCTCAATCAGCACTTAAGACTTTTAAAGCTCTCTGTCTCTCTCTCTCTCTCTCTCTCTCTCTCTCTCTCTCTCTCTCTCTGTTTCTCTTCCATTTTGCTCGCATGGCAATAACCTCCTTATTACAAAGAAAACGCAATAGCAAGACTGAAACTTTCAGTAAATCTTATAAGATTTTCATCCTTTAACGAAGAACAGAAGACAAAGAAATGGCTTACTTCGGTTGCTTTAAGATCTGAGCAGAGGTGTACTGAATGCCGTTATTAAAGTAAACTTTCTAAAAATAACCTACCACTGTAAATAAATATTCTTCCTGTACACACGAGATTTCATTTGATTCTTAGTTAAGCTAAACGACTTTAGGTTGCTTACGGTTGCGATTATATCTTCTTTCCGTGTTTTCTTTTAGCCTGATTAAACGTTGAATATTTGCGACATATTTAATGATAAAGTTATTATACTATGCCGTTAATTCTTAAAACAAAAAAAAAAACAAAAAAAATTAAAATACTCTGTGGCTTAGAGAAGAGAATGTAATATGAAAACAGAATTGTAATCAAATGAAACAAAAACTAAAATAAACTTAACTAATGAACGCTCCAACCAACCATCCAACCAATTAACTTTAATTATTACAAATGTTAATAGTATTTGTCCTACAACTTACATCTACACAAAAATATATATTTACATAGTTTAGCGTAGCTTTACTTTTTGTTGGGTTTGTTTCTCGTGTATTGGTTTTACTTTCACGATTACATTCAGTCTTTTATTACAACAGTTACCACGACGACGATTATATAGCGTTCAGTCGTCGATGTGATTATAAAATTGAACTTAGCGATAACGTTAATGATGCAAATAATTGCAAAATTATTTGTTTTTCCTTTTGATTTCCATACGTATAAGCAAAAATGTTTGGTTAATTAAGAACTCGTTTCATGTAAAATTATTCGATATTTTCTTTTTTCTTGTTCTCTACTCTACTTGTAAAATGATAACGATTGTCTGGATTAGAATATAAAAATATAATTAATTAAAGAAGTGATGAAGAGAATACGCAATAACACGTAATTTTGATTATAATTGAACTTTAGCGCAAGTTTTTCAAATTTCACTCTTTCCCTTAATACTTTTCTTTCGGCCACTTGGTATACTCTACCTGATCTAAAAGTCATTAATATACATTGCTTTTGTAAATATAACTTTTAAGCATTGAAAATAAAAATAATAATAATAATAATAATAATAATAATAATAATAATAATAATAAAAAATGCAAGATTTAATTAAATTTATTTCGCACATATATATATGTGTAGGGTTTAGAATTCACATCAAATTTTTATATGAAATATTTAAACAAACTCATGATATTTGACCCTGGAGATTGGAGACTGGTTGGGGGAAAACTTAACAAATTCTAAATTTAAGTAATTAAAATAATTTCATAACTAAAGTTGTGAGAGAAGTGCACTTCATTTTCAACTTTGTCCACTTTTCGAAAAGTTTTTTAATTTACTCTTAACTTTTCGAAAAATGCTGAAATTATTGAAGCATACCTCTGACCATATGTTGCGAAAATGAAAATAATGAAGAGAATTAATATCATTCCACTTCTGTGTTCTGCAAATTTTTTTTCTTTTTTTCTTTTTTCTTTGATGTAAAAAAATGTAATATTTGCGGGGCTAAGTAAAACTATGAATATCGACAAAAAAGTCAAACGTTAGGTATAATCATTAATAAAGTGAATTTTTAAAATTTCGCAAGTCGATGTATATGACATTTTGTCATAGTGAGAAAAAGCTCCAAAACTTCAAAAATCAAAAAAAAAAAAACAAGGAAAGAATATTATATTCTATCGTGACCGAATCTCTTATACCCATCACCGCTATTCTAGGAAAAAGGAGACGAACTAAAGTTTTCATACTCTAAACTATTGAGTGGACGCAGTTGATTTTTTCTATTGTCAGACTGAAAGTGGAAATCTATGTGTTGTAGTTTATTAGTAATAAGTAAAAAAGACGAAGAGCAAAGGTGTTCGGAGTTTATGCTACATAGGCGTGTGCAAGTGTTTACCACGGACACTATACGATCGCGCAAACGGACAGATGGACTGACAAAAAGACCGATATGCTTAGATGAACTGCGAACATTAAACTGGCCAAGAATTTATATATTTTATGGCATTTTTCATGTTTAAGTTTGTGCACCATAAAGATTTGGAACAAAAAAAAATGAAAATTTGTCACACCATAAAATTGCGTAGGCATGGACGATTTTTTCCATTTTTGTACAGATGTTACAGCATCATCCAGAACATATACATTCATATCTTTGCAGATTTATCTGTTGCAGTTTGCGGGTAATGAGCAAAGAACCAATGTCCTTTTGAAAAACAGAGTTGTCTCCACTTTATGTAGTAAGGCGTGTCCTTCAACCGATTTTCATTTTCATTTTCAATACCAATCTGTGTAGAAGAACATCCAATGTTTCTGTCAAATTTGAAGTAGCTTTGTTTTTCAGCACCCTGGAAAATATTTATAACACAAAGACGGACAGAGGGACATTCTTAAGACAGCATCAACAAAATTTGATGCTGATCGAGACTATACATACTTCGAAGGGTTTCTGAAGCTTTTTTCTGGGCATTGCAAACCTTTTGACAAAATGAATAAACCGTTCGTCGTTCGGTGATGGGTATAAAAGCAGAAAAAAAAAAAAACAAAAAAGATGGCAACATCATGGAAATTTTTGTTTAAATTTGTTGAAATTAGTTGAAAAAAAAAAAGTATTTGGCGTAAGCTGAAGTCCGCATCACTTTAAAAACATTTTAAAATATTTTAAAGTAACGGTGTTGACGAAAAACACGTAAAGTGTGTTGAAAACGTATCTCCTATCGCCAATGAAGGTTTTCTATGAAAGAAGGTCTTTTTTGCAAAAGATAGAAAAAAATGGTTTAAAGTTAAAGGTCTTTCCTGCAGAACATGAATTCTATGCTGAGGCACAAAGTACAAGGCATTGTAAATTTGTACCAGAAGGGGTTAAGTTACACCTCCATTTTATTACACCTACCGACTCAGAATGCTTTTGTGAGATTAAAGAGTAAGAAGAGCACTAACAAGCAACACTGTCGGCTTTTTTTTTTTTCGAGAGGTAGGCCGGATAGCTGGTTTAGTCGATTTAATAAAGTTAAATATTTTATTGTTGTTAAGTCCTTCAGATGCTTTCGAGATCTGCATAGTTTTAAACGCTCCACGCACAAGTAATTTTTAGTATTTCCTTACAAAATAAATGAAGAATTGTATTAGGCGAAGTGGAGAGTAGGGCATTGACCGACTGCAATGTTCTCGCTTGTTTCCACATCAAAAAGTCATCGACCGGCACCAAACCTATTTAGAAGGATTAGTGTCTAGTGGTTGTCCTTAGGAGTGCACCATATTCCAGTTCAGTGCTGCTAGCCTTCCGTGGACGAGCTTGTCACTGAACTGCTGACGGTTGTTATGGGAAAACGTCACCTTATAATGTCTTTCCGCATGTTTTTGTCCGGCATACTTGGCTTCATATCATGAATTATTAGTGGTGTTCCATATTGATGACTAGATGGGATGGGAGCAGCATATAAAACGTTGCAGCTCATTCATCCAGCTCAAAGGAAACGCTAGGAAAAATAAGTTCTCCATATTTCCTGCGTGGTATCGGAAGAAATCATTGTAACATTTTGTGTCTCAGCTCCGTATTAAGCTTTTTCTTTTCTGACATAGAATTTGCCGAAAAGGCCGGAACTTAATTTATGGCTCCTTTAAGAGAATGTTACATAGTGTTGATAAGTGTGCACAGACGAAGTGCGTGGCATATTTAGGTTTTGTGATTGGACATTACTCATAAGAGAAGAGAAGTCCCCTCTTCTTCTAGCTTTTTGACATTGCATCCATTTTGGCATTTCGAAGGAGTAGCTGCAAATATAAAAAGAATTATTAGGTCGGGTAAGTCACAAACAAAAAAGTTAATAATTCGTGACGTCTATGTGATGTTGCTCCGCATGCGGATGTCAGTTTTTGCTTATAAAAAAATCGGCAACGATTTCTTTACTTATTCACATAGTTGGTATATTTTAGGTTTCTTTAATTTTGATATTTTTTGTATACCTTTGTGTGTCCTTAATTGCTTAGTTACAGGATAAAAGAAAACCCTTCGACCGGAAATATTTGTCTGTTTTTTCTTTCTATCAGTCTTCATTTCTTTTAAGGCCGCAAGCACAAACAATAAGTAAGAAAATTATATTCGGTCGTGGCCGAATCTTTTATACGCATCGATGTTAATCTGAACAAAAGGAGAGGAACTAAATTTTCGTATTCTGCAACATTGAATGGGCGTGGCTGATTTTTTCCATTTTTAGAAATGTCTACCAAAGATATTACAAGGTTGCGCAGGCGGGCAACTGGTTGGATAAATAGACGGACATGCTTAGATGCATTTGGAATTGGAACTGAACAAAAGGAGGAGAACTAATTTTTCGTATTCTGCAAAATTGAATGGGCGTGGCTGATTTTTTCCATTTTCAGAAATGTCTACCAACGATATTACACGGTTACGCAGGCGGGCAATGAATGGATATATAGACGGACATGGTTAGATATATTTCGAATTGGAAACTGGCCAAGAATTTATATTCTTTATAGGGTTTCTGAAACTTGCTTATACGCGTTATAGAGGTGCTGAAAAATAAATTAAAATTTTAATACGCTACAATATTGAGTAGACGTGGCCGACTTTTTTCTCTTTTGTGCAAGTGCTACAGTACCGTCGACCATGAAATATACATTCAAGTTTTTGCAGATATATCTGCGGTAGTTTATGAATGATGAGTGAGTGAAACCCCAATTTTCTCCTTCTTTTGAAAAACAGAAGAGTTATCAGTTTACGTTTTACTGTGGGGGTGTCCTTCGGCTGACTTGACCAATTTTTAATCTAAACACGCGTACAAGAACTTCCAAGATTTCTGTTAACTATGGAGATGATGTCATTATTTTTGCGGTCAGGAAAATATTTACAACAGCAAGACGGACAGAGGGACATGCTTAAGTCAATTAACAATTTAATTCTGTTGGAGAATATATATACTTTTTAGCATCTCTGAACCTGCCTTTTGAGCGTTTCAAACGTTTAGACGAAATGAATATACCTTTCATCCTTCGGTGAAATATACACATCTATATATACATTTTTTTGTTATATCCGGCTTTGTTATGTCTATCAAGATCAGATTAGAAATATGTTCAATTTGTCAAAACGCATGTAACACTGAAGGAAGCGTCATTGGCTCTATAAAATATTCATATTCTTGACTAGTTTAAAAAAAGGTTGCATTTATCTAAGCATATCGTTCTGTCCGTCTATCTATCTAACAGTTTCTGCCCACATGTGGTAATTTTTTTCCCGTTTACAAAATTTAAGAAAAATTTGGTGTTTTATTAAATTATTCATATTCTACCACAGTTGCAATGACTTCGATGTATATTTTCCACCCCATTCACTAATGTTGTTATAGGGTATGAAAATTTAATTTTTTTCGTTTTTTGTTTATTTTTTTTAAGGCAATGGTGTGATGTACAAAAGAAGCGGTCGCAACCGAATATAATTTCCTTACTTATCTTGATTTATCGTACAAACAAAACGTAATAAGATATGATACGACTTTAATTTACTTTTTCATGAGTGGTTTTTTTTTGTCCTTCCCCAAGGGTTGCATTTAATTTTCTGAACGTTTGTAACCCATAGAAATATGCATCGGATAAAATATGAAGAGTACGAATTCGGAATCAGCAAGAACTGTGAAAACGTGTTTGTCTTCTATCTATCTCTCTCTCTCTCTCTCCCCCACCCTCTCTCTCTCTCCCCCACCCTCTCTCTCTCTCTCTCTCTCTCTCTCTCCCCCCCCCCCCCCCTCTCTCTCTCTCTCTCTCTCTCTCTCTCACCCACCCACCCTCTCTCTCTCTCTCTCTCTCTCTCTCTCCACTCTCTCTCGCCACTCCATAAGCATGCACGGTAATAACGTATTAAAATATGTAAGTTGCGCTTTCGTTTTTACACGTTTTTGTTAAATATCTGTAAACAAAAGTTACCTTTACGCTACGTAATTATCTCTTCATTTGTAATCTTCAAATACCATGTATGTCGTCTTCTTCTTTACAATACAGCAAATCAACAACCGACGATATATTGTGCTGTGATATGTTGAGAGAAAAAGTATATGCATGAGTTGGAGCATACGTAATAGTGTTTTCTAGTTCAGGCAATTTTATGTAACGACATACGCTATGGCATGAGCGACCGATATAGCCGGTGAATGGGTTTTCTGCTACGAGACTGTCCTCCTTACATTTATACATAATTAAATCGGAAGGTTAAGAAAGTCTAAACCTTTAACTTTAATATCTGGCTTATTTTTTGTTGGAGGTTTTAGCAGCAAACCTTATAAAGTTTTATGAATAAATATACTTATGATCTCAGTTTGATCAGATATGTGTCTACCTGCTCTGTGTTGCGACCAAGTGAAGGATGCACAAGTCCCTTCGTATTTTTAAATCCACATGGTGACACAAAATTAATATCATGGGGTACTCTACGGTTACTTTAAAACTAATCTGCAATTACCGACTGATTGTTGATTACAAGACAGATTGATTATATTGCCTGGTGGACCTTTTTTTTCTAATTATAATTATAATGTAATTGTCCACTATTGTCCATTTTTTTTTCTACTCCTACTTCATTTTGCGCTTATTCTGCTATTCATCACGTTTTCTTAGATGATTCTTGCAAAGAATATACGTATTCTCGATGAGCATCAAATTCTGAAGCGATTTAAGTATGTCCGTCCGCCGGTCTGTTCGTCTGTGTAAAGTGTAGTGAACATTTTCCTAGCCGCAAAAATAAAGCTAATGGCTTCAAATTTGGCAGAAACATTAGAAGTTCTTGCACGCAGCCTGATATTGAAAACGTTCGAAGGACAAGCCTGTAGTACCACATAAACTGCGAATACCTCTGTTTTCTAAAATGAATAAAAAATTGCTTTTTCACTCATTACTCATAAACTACAGCACACACACAAGATACAGCAAGTGAATGGGCAAGAGAATGGTATGAACGTTAGTGTAGTACCTGTGGGAAAGGTTGACTACGCCTATCAAATATTATGGAGTATTAAAATTTAATTTTTCTCTCAATGCTTTCAAAACGGGCAGAGGCAAGCCTCAGGAATCCCCTAAAGCACATAAATTTTGACCAGCTTCAAATTCGAAATGCACCGAAACACGTTTTTCTGTTTGTCTGTCTATCTGTGCATCAGCCCCACTGTTTTGTATCTGTGGTCCCTGTTCTCATTGATTTTGCAAAAAAAAGACATAAGCGAAAGTAATGTAAAAAGAAATCAGATTTTTTTGATAAAAAATTTTAATTTAGTAAAAAAACTACTAACATAGGTATCTTTCACTTATGATTATTACTTAAAACTAAACTAACTCTAGCTTCAAATTAAATTAAAGTTAAATTGGGGATTAACAAGAGCAAGTCGCCTGTAAAATATTTTATATATATACAGGGGGTCTCATTAATATTGTGTTTTGTGCGGAGGAAAAAAAATAAGTGCTTTTTAGAACTAGTCCACGGTCTAAAGATAAAAATTTATTTAACTATTTTGTACTACTAGAGAATACATATTGAAATATAAAAGAAAAAAATAAAGAAGACATTATTCCAGTAGAAAAGAAAATTAATGAACTTCATTAACTCAAAAAACATAACGTCATTAATATTATGTTTTTTTCATATAAGGAAAAATACGAAGAAAAAAAACATCATATTATTAAAGATTAATTTTACTTAATAAAGTCATTTAAGCGTTCGTATAATTTTTCTCGTGTAGTGAATAGCGATTCTACTCCAGTCATCTTGTAGTCTATTTTTAAAATTTGATTGTGTGTTTTCGCATACGGCGGTCCAATTTATCCCACATAGTTTTGATGAGGTCCATGTCAGGCGATTGTCGATGAGGGTAAAGCACTTTGAAGCAGTTATGTAAGAGCCATTCTTGAATTAAGCGGGACTTATACTTGGGGTCGTTGTCTTGGTCGAATTTGAATGTTTCCCAAGTAACAGGTTTGTCCACACTTTCTTTCACATCTTCCTTCCTATTATGCTCCTGCACCAATCAATGGCTTACGGCGAGCGTGGCAATGGTCATGTAATAGTTTGGATATGCATTGGAGGCAATAGAGTCGGAAAACTGGTATTTACGGATGGCGTTCTAAACAAGGAGGGTTATTTAACGACGTCACTGTGGCAGCCGCCGTCATAGCCGTAGTGGAACTAGAAAAAAGAATAGAAATAGAATCGTACCATCGTTACCAGTGCAGCCGTGGCGTAGTTGTAGTTATGTGTTTTCCGTTTTGTAGCTCCGGCCTTGCAGTTTTGTAGTAACAGTTTTGTGGTTATATCTTTGCGGCTGTACTATAGCGCTTCTTTCATTTATTAGTATAGACAAAGAGACTTTTAGGGACATTTTTTTCTGGTTCCTAACGATTCAATCAACCAAATTATTGTTGATAACCGTAAAAGGATTCTTTTTTTCACTTTTTCAATTTGCAAAGAAATAAATGTTCCTTTGTTTTTTGCCCAAGATATATTCATTAAGCAAACAGTGATATGCGGTAACTTAAGTTACAATTGCTTATTTGAGTGATTATGATTCATTCAGGAAATTGCTTTCACTGCTTATTGCTTTTAGTGATTACACATATATATATATATTTTTTTTTTTAAATTTTCAGTTCTATTGTACTGAGGATTGCTTTTTGATAGCGTACTTAAGTTCGCTAATGCTATAGACGTATGAACATTTTATGGTATCTCATTAAATTGAGCTTTTTATTGAATGCATCCTTATTTGTGCAGTATAGCGTAAGCACGCATGCACATGGAATGAAAGCAAAGTTTAATTGAACGATTTTGCATAAGTATTTTCCGACACTCACACATAAATACGCATACGTTAGTTTGAAAAGTTTTTAAGAGGAGTGATAAAGTCCCACAAGTGGTTGAATATGTGTTTGATGGCAAGTGTTTGCACATGTCATTAATACATTTTTTCCTTTGAATTATCGTTAAAATGTTATTATACCTATCAAAAGATATATTTTCGAATTGTGAAATGTCTGTCCCGCATAAAATTATGCATTGAATAAATCCCCCCAAAATTATGTACATATGCATACGTGCTCGATAGATGAATAGCGGACTTGAATAAGTATCACTTCCTTGAGCATACGGTTATTAACATCGAAGCTTTGTTTACAAAAGAAGATTCAATGAAAAGTAATTAGAAATCAGCTGAAAGCTAAAGCGCTGCAAGTGGTTAAAGGTGTTGATTAATAATCCTAACCCAGCCCGTAAACAAACAAATTTAATTTATTCATTTTATAGCTTAAATTTAAATTAATTATATCTATTTCATTAATAGTAATATCAACAGCAAACTTGTAATAATTTATTACATACATATTTAATACCTATTCATATGATAACTTCATGCAATATAATGCAATTCATATGATGTTGAGTGGGTTGTTAACAGTTTGACTCTGTTTGCCGAATCAGAAAACGAGAATAAATAATTATAGACGCTGCTGTTTCTGTAATTAACGCAAAAGGGATTAAGTAGTTAATAGTTAAAGCGGTAGGATGGCAAGTTAGTTGGGATATACTATCCCGATAATCGCTGTGGAATAATAAAATGAATTTCACTAAGCAAAACAGGTGACGAGATTGCATCCGAGTTGAATTTAACCCAAAAGGCGAGGCCGCGTCCAAGTCCCGACTTATAAAGCCCTGGATGGTTAATTAATTTCAAACAGTTAACATATGGAGGCTTGGAGTTCCATCGTAGTTTTCGTAAGTCATATATAAGAAATGTTTTAAAGACTAGCTTTTCATCAGCGCCCATAACTGGAAGAAAATCCAATCAATTGAAAAGTCCCATGCAAATTTAATGCAAGTCACTATATGAGGTCAATGTTCAATATAAAAAAAATAATACAAATTTTTTTTATTTAAATAAAAAAAAAAAAAATATTACAAATTTTTTTTATTTAAATAAAAAAAAAAAAATATTACAATTTTTTTTTTATTTCTAATGTAAGATGTAAAAGATGGGCACCCTATTTTTGTAATGATTATATATATTTTTTCCGTCAAAACAATACTTTTCACCGACATTTGTCCAGATATGTATTATGTATAACATCTTTTTTTTTTTAACACATCGTTATATGGGATCTCATGCAATCCATTTTCGGTTTTTGTCCAAAGCAGTTCAGTGCGCTCAATTTCATTACTTTATTTCGAAAATTAGTTCAAACATAGCAGACAAACATAAATCAATTCAGAAAATAATTTTTTATCCATTGCAAGAATGGAAGATGAATGTGCCTCTTAGGTCCTTCTGAGTGTTGTATACAATTTTATATATGCTTGGCTCAAGTAGCGTAAGGTGTCGAAATCGACAGTAAAGATTTTCTACTTAAAATTCGGAGAGTCGTTGCTTGGTTGAAGGCCTAGTTTTAGTTGACTCTGATCCTTCAGTGAAACCATCTAATGATGATTTTCAGAAGATAGCAGCATATCAATGAATCCCGTTCGCAATTTTGTGGTCGACAGATTAGAAGCGAAACAGTTCTGTCGTTTCGAGGATACCTAATTTATATTCTAATATAGTAATGGATTTTTAACAAGAAAACGAACGTTACCATCGATCAAGCAGTGCTCGATTTCTTACATTTCGCAAAATTGCAAAATTGTTGCAGAAAGTGTGTTGAAGTGCGTTAAACTATATGCCGATTTTGAAATGTTATTAAACGAAACTGCCTGCTTGATGAGAGACCTTCAAATACCTATACGTGATTTTTTCTAGTTGTTCTGATTGTCGACATACCGGTGATCTATGTTAGTTCCTGATAACTTCTATTAAAAGCTGTTCATAAAAAAAACATTCACTAAACCTAATAACCTAAAAAGAACACAAAAAAACCTTGAAAGAAACATATAGAAGGCTTATTGATCAAACATTGTTTACAAGTGTATTAGTAAGCTGATGGAACTTTTGAATACATCTGATGAACATCTTGATCTTATCTTTTAGAAATATCTTCATGACATCATACGTCGTTGATGAAAACTTCCAAGTTCTCTTACGGCATGGTAGATGGATCAGTCACACCGCTCATTCTTTCTTGTTATGTAAGGAAATACAGGTGCCATTGCGACTGCGCGACTGGTGCGTTGCTACTATGACAAATCCAAGAAAAAAAACCTGTCTTTTAGATCTATTTTGGGGAAAGCAGGTATAGGTCGGCAACAAATTGAAAACCAATGGTCGCTTTGTGTTCCTCGATATCGAGTAAAATCAATAGCTGTGGATTAAAAACTTACTGTAACGAAGATATATAGGGATAGAGAGAGAGATAAGGGAGAAAGAGAGAGGGGGAGGGGCTTACAGTAGCGAAGATAGATAGGGGAAGAGAGAGACAGAGGGGAGGGTAGGGACTTACTGTAACGAAGATAGATAGAGGGAGAGAGAGAGAGAGAGAGGTGAGGGAGAAAGGGAGAGGGTGAGTAAGAAAGAGAGAGGGGGAACGACTTACTGTAACGAAGATAGATAGAGGGAGAGAGAGACAGAGAGGTGAGTGAGAAAGACAGAGGGGGACAAGAAGGGAATGATTGAGAGAGAGAGAGAGAGAGAGAGAGATAGAGGGAGAGAGAGAGACAGATAGATAGATAGATAGATAGATAGATAGATAGATAGAGAGAGAGAGAGAGAGAGAGAGAGACAGATAGATAGATAGATAGNTGTGTGTGTGTGTGTGTGTGTCCACGTACGTGTGTGTGCAGAATATTCTGCATTTTATTGATTTCACTTTATTGAATCAGTCTTCCTCTGTGCTGCCGTACCATACCATACTTTATACTTTATATTGTGAGCTGTCATCCTTTTTTTGGCTTGGCTTGGCTTGCTCTACGGATAATCATGTTAAGCAATTTACACATAGACCAGCAATTAAGTTATGTAAGCTGCGTACGTCCGGTTGTAAATGTTTGAGGAAAAGAATAAATCAAATTTTTTTTTTTATTTCTCTTTTTTTGAAAGTGAAATTAATTTTTTTTTTTTTTTCCTTTTTCCGAAAACCTTACATCAGAATGAAATTTATTGAATTTTTGTATACAAAATAATTAAATTTGTTTAACGTGTGCATATTTTATTACAATTGACAGCATTGCAAGCATCGACAACAACAACAACAACAACAATAGCATTAAGCGCTATAACGGACAAAGGTTTATTATTTTATTGGAGAAATTTCATATAAAATAGAGAAAAATAAGCAAGAAATTATATCTGGATTGGGATGAAAACATTAATTCCCATATCGGAGCAATTTCATATAAAATAGAAAATAATAAGCAACACATTATATATTTGGATTGGGATAAATACATTAATTCTCATCCTTGGACACGGTACGTCGATTATGCCGGTAAGGAGCGTGCTGGCTAATCCTCTGACGCTCTGTGCTTAATGCACCCTTGGTAATGGTTGCTTGTAGGTAGGGAAAAGCTCGGGTCTATTCACAATTGCCTACTGCCGACATGCCCTGTTCCACTTGGCTTAAGAAGCTCAGATATGCAACCCGCTTAGTCAAGGGGTAAGAGAGGTTGGCTAACCGATATGTGTAAGTGTCATTCGATCCTTTGCGTAAAAAAAAGGCTTTGCTATTGGAATTGATCGGACATATGCAAAGTTGATTAGCCAAATAAAGGACGATTACTAAATTTTGTGGGCGGCTGAATGCCAAAAGTGAAGACAATCTTTTCTTTGAAATTATCGTAAAATCCTCTAAATACAAGGACGAAGTAGGTACATAATGTCAGACCTATGGCTAAAATGCATCAGGAACTTTTTGCAAAAGCACTCAATAGCATATCTTTTAAAAAGCGAAGCATCGGGAAGGTAACTTCGAAAGAGACAAAGAATAGGTAAGAAAGTTGTATCGGCCTTGGGCTAAATTTTTTAATATCCAAGACGTGAATTGTTTACATTGGGAGTGCAAATTAATTTCGCTATATATGACGGTAATCGTTTTAGCTCAGTCGATAAAATCTCGGAATTAAGACCATTCAAGGGAATTGGTAAATACTTTGTTAAACGTGCCCATAACAATTGATTGATCGGGACTCCCTCTTGGGAGTTCTATTAAGTGTGACATCGTTGTCAAGTTTTAGATCAGTAACTGCTATGAATTGTGGGTAGCAATTGTTTGTCTGCCCTAGCCTCGGTTGTGCGTAAATCTCGCTTACCCATTTTTAAATTTTCTTTGTGGTCATTAAACAAGGATGGGTGCCAACTATTGATCAGAAATTTTTGTCGGCTTCATTTTTTTTTATTTTTTCGTTCTTCCTCTTTTTTCCAGCACAAGAAACAACTACGGAATAAAAATGACAAAAGAGCGCCGTAATGAAGGTCGCTGCAAGCATAGCAGAAGCCATGTGAAGGCAGTACGTTGCCCCAATTGCGCTCGTTGCGAGTCTAAGGATAAGGCTATTAAAAAATTTTTTGAAGCTGCCGCAGTGCGCGATATTTCAGAAGGTTGCGTTTGGTATACATCTATACTACCTAAGCTTTATGCTTAGTTTCACTATTGCGTTTTTTGCGCCATTCACTCTAAACTTGTCAGAAATGGATCTAAAGCTGGCCGTCGTATTCGTACGGACGCGTAAGAACTTTTCCTAAGGAGATGGCACGTAATAAAGCCAGAAAATAGTTACTAGCTTTCAAATGTGAATACCCTACGCCTTGTCTGCTTATATTTTTGAAATGTTTTGTCGAATTTTGGTACACCGACGTGTTTGGACTCAAGGACAAAATCTATTCAAAATGTATGAATAGGAAGCATACAGAGCGTTATCCTGATCCAGTAAGTTTATAGATTATATAGTTCGTAACGCGTATAGCAGGGTGTCACCAATGAGTCTAAGAGCAGGGCCCCAGTATGAAACTATTTTGCTCTTTGCTAACGCCACCATTTGCATGGGTTGAAAGATATTCCAGTACTGTCGCCTATTTCCCTACATTCGGGGCATCTACGATCCTCTATTTGTTTTCTTTTTGTCAAAATTTTGCTTAGCATTAACTAGACTTAANAGATAGATAGATAGATAGATAGATAGATAGAGAGAGAGAGAGAGAGAGAGAGAGAGAGAGAGAGAATATGCGCTTCTCTTACCATCGAATAAAAAATCTTTCGATCGTCGAAGTGCTATCGAGTAATATATTCCAATTACGATCGAGCGTAAACCGGTCTCAGATCAAGTAAGAAAAAGTTAAGCATATAATAATTAAAGATTTTTTCATAGAGTCGATAATTGTCAAAAAGTTCCGAAACCTTATATGCTTTGTAAGCACATTTTAAAATCCGTCTTTAGTCGATTAAGAATATCAAAATTATAATTGTTTTTAAACTTTCTGAATTCTCATCTCACCTGTCTGAATGCACCGACAAGCAATAACAAAATTAATTTACTTATATGCTCTCATGAGGCATAGCGAGCGAAGCGAGTTTTGTGAAATAATCTTGAAATTTATTTTAAATTGTCTGCAAAGAATATTTATCAGTTGCGTTTAATTTTCAGTGGTTATAATTTTTTTTTTCTTTTTTTTTTTTACACCAAATATTCCAAAAAATTCCAATAAATATTTTTTATCCGTTACAGTATCGCATCGTGTGCATTAAATTGCCACAGACCAGACAAAAATGTTATAAATCAAAAATATATTCATATGAATTTTATTGCCATACATATAACGGCGGCCAATAATGGCAAGCCGTCTATATACAATTTAACTGCAATATTACATTCAACACTAAAAGGCATATTAAGTTGATTACTTTGTTTTGCAGAACCTTAACGTATTCTATAATACAAGTAAATAATATTTAAAGATTTAATATTTAATTATTATTCCTTAGAGCGTTAATAAGAATAGATACGATGCCAAAATCATTTAATGACACTTGATAGAGGACTTCATAGCAAGTTTCATAAAAGATTCCCAAATATTTAGCAAAAGCGATTTTTTCGAATTTAATTATTTTTCCGCAATTTGGTCATATTTACTCATTACAAAAGTTTTTCTTGAGGATTTTTCCTTTTTTTATTTTCTTTTTCATATATTTTTTGTCAACTTTTTTTAAATTCGGACTTTTTTCCTTTTTTTTTGGTTAGTTAATGGTATTTTGCTGACAATCCATAAGAATCATGAAGAAAAAAAAAGAAGAAGAAGAAGAAGAAGAAGAAATAAAATTTCAAAGAAATTAAAAAGAAATTAAACGAAATAAATGTGATATCAAATCCAAAAATGAGAAAAAGGACGACCACACAGAGTCCTAAGAGTGTAATAAAAGGCGTAGAGTATACATCGTTAGTGACCGATAATTTATGACTTAAATACAATTAATGTCTTGGCAAAGAAATTTGTTTTTTTTTTTTTTTTTGGTTCAAAAGTTGGTTTTCGATTGCAATATCCGTTTAAAGGATCTAAAGGATGTTTTGTTTATTGAAAGTAATTATTGGCAAATTGTGTTGTGAGATGAATGAAATGGACGGAGAAAGCGAACAGTAAACGCTAATTTGTTTTAGTTTTTTATTTATTTATTTTTTTTTCATGTTTTTTTGATGTAAATTTTCTCAAAGTTTCTTTGCAGATATCGAAGGAGAGAATTTAAAAAAAATAAAAAAATCTGTTTTAAAATTATTACAGTTGATTGACTAAAAGCTGCAAGTAAAAGTAATGTTCGTAAACATCGTTGAACATATTTTCGACATTTTAGCTAATTATCGCTGCTTTTGAAGGGAGTATAATATATAAGGAGCTATATACAATAAACTCATTATTCCCATTATATCGTCCAAAATTATGCAACGGAAAAAAGAGAAGATTAAAAAAAATTGATTATGCTTTGTTTTACAATAAATTTTGCACTTGCTTAGCATAAGCATTCTATGATTATCATGATTGCTTTTGGTTATTAACATGAGATGTAAACACTGAAAGATCAGTTCATTAGGGACACGCTTTCTTCGAATTTCTTTTTCCTCAATAAACGGTTTTTTTATGCTACGTAGCGTTCCAGTTAACAGCTAAAGTGGAGTGGAAAAGTTTGCCATTTATTGACGCTCGCATCATGAATTGACGGTCAATCTTGAAAATCCTAACTGCACTGGAAAAGTCAAATGGGATGATAGTTCAATGATAAGTAAAGAGTCGTTTTTTTTATTTTCGCAGTTCACGTACTCAAGGCCACCTGTCATCAATGTACCAGCCAAACGTTTTGTTTTTTTTTAATGAGAACTTCCAATCAGCTGAAGAAGGAAATGATACCGAGCATGGAAATGGTGAGGAATAAGAAAGAAAATTTAATAACTCTGAGACTCTAGAAAAGTGTAAAGATAGAGGGAGAAAAAAAATTGCAATGAGTCGTAAAAAAAGAGTGGATGACTTTTATAGTGAGAGCTGTTTATAGGATTTGTAAGCAAAGCGATCTGTAGAAATTTGGCGATACAGAAAGAAAGTCAAGAGTGGCCGCGTAGACGTTTCACTCACCAAAACGTAGTTCGATCATGGATCCTAATCATAGGGCGCGCCTGTAGGTGATATCTTACAAAAGATTAAACACATGTTTTATACTATTTTCAGTTGGAATCATTCAGTGATGCAAAGCCTTGACTAACTGTAACGAAATCTGTGAAAGCAGCGTTTGCTCGATGCTATCTTTTATAGGTACTGCAAGCTTGATCCTTAAAAAATCATAAGTATTATAAAAGACTATATAACTTGCTTCCGTCCATCTGGCAGTCGAGGATTAATCATCTTCTGCGACGATCAGTAACGTATTCTCGCCTTATTTGGTCTCAGACATGGATAATCCTTTGGCCGCTTTGGACGCTAAATGCATCTGTAATGTAAAGCCTAAACGTCCCACGTCTCAAGCTAGGGAGTTTAATATCAAAATTAAACCCGGAATAGGAGAATGAATGCCGTTATCATTATGAAGTCGAAAGATGAAAACTTGGCGGATCTGCCGAGACTCAAAGAACAAATTTGCCTTAACGTAGTTAAGCAATTAAGAATTGTTTTTAATTTTTCTCAACAAGCAATTAAGTCTTGTTTTGTAGTTTTTTAAGTTTTAAACGACCTTTGTTGTGCATTGCGTATTTTTAATAAAATACATTTAATGTTTGCAATTAAATGGTATCGCCATGACCTAATTAATATCTCATAAATTTCATATGGTTTATTCAATTTGAACGTATAAATTTCGCTAATGTGCGTCCGTCCCCTCCGGAATTGCAAAATAAAAACATCTTTCTCCGACGATTGCAACGATTATTATTATTATTTGCTTAATAGGCTTAACGCGTTTGTTACGTGCTATTTACGTTATGTGAATACTTACATATTCATATACATTTATATATCATTGTTGTTATTATTGTTTTGTTATGAATGACTAGTTAATTAAAGATATCTAATGATCACATTATTAAATGTAATTTATATATATTTCGCGTTACATCGAAATACGTAATTATAAATATATTACGGTTTGTATTGCGAGCTACTAACCTTGAGTTATATAAATTGCAATAAAATGAAATTTTGATTGTTTTCTTTTTAAAACTATATCTGCTTTCATTTTAAATAACTAAATAAAATAATAAATATATAAAATAATAAATATATAAATAATAAAAAATAAATGCTACATACAGTCTAAATAAAAATACATTATTTAAGTGTTCGAAGTCATCATGACAACTCCATATATTTTATCTTTTATTCTATGAAATGCATCAAAAGAAATAAAAGCAAAAGTAATTGTAGCCTAAAAACGATGTTGGTTTTCATGAGAGGAAATTATCAGAAACATTGAGTTAGAAATACGAAAAACGAAAATTAAACAAATCAGAGTAGGGACTGAAAAGAACAAGAATACGTCACATATAAGTACACGAGTCATAAATCATTCGCTAAGCAATAGCACGAGGAGGATTGGGTAGTAAACAAATTAACAAACAAATTAAAGAGAGGAAGATAGATAGACTGATAAATGGATAGATAGAGAGAGAGACAGAGGGAGAGAGAGCGAGAGAGAGAGAGATAAAGAGAGAGAGAGAGGGAGAGAATGAGAGAAAGAAAGAAAAAAAGAGAGAGATAGAGAGAGAGAGAGAGAGACAAAGGGAGAGAGAGGGAGAGAATGAGAGAAAGAAAGAAAAAAAGAGAGAGATAGATAGATAGAGAGAGAGAGAGAGAGAGAGAGAGAGACAAAGAGAGAGAGAGGGAGAGAATGAGAGAAAGAAAGAAAAAAGAGAGAGATAGATAGAGAGAGAGAGAGCGAGAGAGACAAAGAGAGGGAGAGGGAGAGAATGAGAGAAAGAAAGAAAAAAAGAGAGAGATAGAGAGAGAGAGAGGGAGAGTGCCGGGGGGAGAGAGAGAGATACGGGGGGAGAGAAAGAAAGAAAGAGAGAGAGAAAGATAGAGAGAGTCCATAGTGCCACAAATTGTATGTGAATTTCAATAAAACCTGAACTTCGAATTACCATAAGCAACGGCTCACCAGTTCACTTATCTTCAAATACATGCTAATCTTACGAGCTAGTAGTCGAAAGGGAACACCCTGCGTCGGTGAATATGCGACTATAGAAAGTAAAGTACGAAAAACGTAATTGTTTGGCAAAGTTTTTTTTTCCCCAACTTTTTAAACTTTCACACGAGATGTTTGTCCTTTAGATGTTTATATATTTCGACTGGGGCGCTTCATTCGACCTACAACTCTTATTAGCCAACAGCCACTTTCTAAGGTCTCGAAACAGATGGGAGTGCATATGGTTCAAATCTACACAAATTAATGCTTGCGAAATGAATTTATTCCTCGCCTCATGGAAATTGATTATGTAAACATTTTTGATAAGCCAATTGATGACTTAAGCCTCTTACTAAGACGAAACAGAATTTTGTTCCTTATCAAATGCGGCCGCTTTTTCTTGAATCTGCTATATGTTATTGTGACCTATTATTTCTACTATGACACTATATTATATACCAGAAATATGACATTGAATGTTCTTGGTCGTTACAGCCTATGACCCGCGTGTCCTACAGATGGTTTGATTCGTGCTCGCTCATGTGGCAAAATCCATTCTTTCGATTCTTTACGTCACGATGTTGTGTCGTGCGAAAAGGTCTTTAGTTGAACATGCGCGAACGCGGCATATATCTTACATGGAACTTTCTTGCGTGGAAGTTTCCATCGCAATGTTAATCCTAAAAGGGATAGGAGATGTTCACACCATTATGGTCGTCCTTGATAGTGAAACGCGGCCCGCCCTTACATGCCTTAATCAATTCCTTTAATACTGCTATTCACACACTTTTCAAAATAACGCGTGGTCCCGATCCTAAACATTTTCAATGGCGTTCGTCCTTGGGCAAAAGTACGCCAACCTGCTAAATTTTATCAAAATATCTCGGAAATTGCTACTTGTAGGCTGAATACAAAAAAATAAGACTGACTATGTAAAAGTGTGACTATGAATGGCGACAATAAACCACAAGGTTAACGAAGTCCGATTCTTTACCAACGAGACCTTTTAAGGAACTAAAACCTGTTAAACCAGTTTCTCTTTTTGAATGAAAATGTCATATAAATGATATGAAATGATATGAAATGTCATATGAATGAATGATAAAAAATCAGGGCAGAGAGGTAGAAAGCAGCTCCCGTTGTCGCATGACTCATTCAGATTTTTTATCGATTTTAATGACATTTCGACCGGTGTCAGTATCTAGGAAATCTACTTAACCTTACAGTAAAGCCGGCCCTCCGGGGAGTTTCGTGGTGGCTGTGGCTGCCCCCAAAATCGCGGGAACATTAAATATTTGAGGTATTAGATAGGCCTCGCCCCCGTCATAGGGAAGGGCATGCCATACACATGCCCTTGATCTGGAACTGCTTGGGAAGCTCCCTGCTCCCAGCCGGGCGTGAGTGACGCTTTCTCACTCCGTGTGCCATCGGCCACCGTAGGGTTAAGCCTCCACGGCAGGAACCTACGTAAACCCCCTGTCACATCTTACAGTAAAATCTCTTCGAAGAGTTCGTCATTGTCTCGTAAAAGCACGGAATTAGTCCAGTTGATGTAAGTCCTAGACTTAATATTGCTTGCAGAAGTTTCCTATCTGTTGAGCCTGTTATTGCGCCTACTCTTACTTATTGCCACCAGATTTGACTAAAAGGAACAAATATATGTTTTCTACTCTTTTTCTTGATCTTTGGGAATCAGATTATTTTTTGGCCGCCATAACAGTTCATTTGGAATAATTTTGGAGAGTAAGGCATATCAAAGAATCACTCAATTGCAAATACTGTGTTCCCCCTAAGAATTCTAAGAATTGAAATGAGAAAGAAAGACGACTTGTAACAGAACTGTTGAAAGTCTTCTTCTTTAATATCCAGAAATAGTTCTTCACTTTACGCTTAATGCAAGTCTTTAGAAAACTTATTAGCCATGCTCTGACTGCTGACTGGGAACAAAATAAAAAAATAAAAGCTTAATGGACCTTAAGATTGTGTAAAATAAACGCAAACATTCTATGAATAGGTGAACAATGAAATAAAGAGAAAGTAAAATAAATAATTAAATCAATAAATTTTCAACAAATAAGGCGTTAAATAAATGAGGTAAAAAGAGCGGACATTGTATTTATTTGTTCATTTATCACTTTAAAGTCAATATCGTCAAGGTATCTGCTGCTGCCTACTGACTTTTACGGATAATTTATTGCAGCATTTGACAGTTTTTTTTTTCTTTTTTCTTTTTTTTTTTTTTTTTTTTTTTTAGTGTGGCTCACTAAAGAAGAAATGCGATAATTAATGGACGCATCAAAAATATAAATTCTCTTCGTTTGCATGTGTGTGTTTGTGTGTGTGTGTATGTGCATGAATATAAATATTGAAATAAATGCTCATGCACTAGCAGCACATATCTGGACAATGTGCCCATATTCATATATAAAGATTTAAATGATTACTAAGAGCGGGGCATATGTATGCGTGTATGTATATAGATCTGTAAGGCATGACTCAGTGACATGCTGGTGACGTCTTTTTTTTAAATATTACACGTTGCACATGTTTAAATATGTTGTTCTTTTTTTTTTTTTTATCGTTTTACTCTCAAATAATTGATTGTTGTTTTACTGTTCTGTATATATACATATGTGTGTGTGTGTGTGTGTGTGTCCACGTACGTGTGTGTGCAGAATATTCTGCATTTTATTGATTTCACTTTATTGAATCAGTCTTCCTCTGTGCTGCCGTACCATACCATACTTTATACTTTATATTGTGAGCTGTCATCCTTTTTTTGGCTTGGCTTGGCTTGCTCTACGGATAATCATGTTAAGCAATTTACACATAGACCAGCAATTAAGTTATGTAAGCTGCGTACGTCCGGTTGTAAATGTTTGAGGAAAAGAATAAATCAAATTTTTTTTTTTATTTCTCTTTTTTTGAAAGTGAAATTAATTTTTTTTTTTTTTTCCTTTTTCCGAAAACCTTACATCAGAATGAAATTTATTGAATTTTTGTATACAAAATAATTAAATTTGTTTAACGTGTGCATATTTTATTACAATTGACAGCATTGCAAGCATCGACAACAACAACAACAACAACAATAGCATTAAGCGCTATAACGGACAAAGGTTTATTATTTTATTGGAGAAATTTCATATAAAATAGAGAAAAATAAGCAAGAAATTATATCTGGATTGGGATGAAAACATTAATTCCCATATCGGAGCAATTTCATATAAAATAGAAAATAATAAGCAACACATTATATATTTGGATTGGGATAAATACATTAATTCTCATCCTTGGACACGGTACGTCGATTATGCCGGTAAGGAGCGTGCTGGCTAATCCTCTGACGCTCTGTGCTTAATGCACCCTTGGTAATGGTTGCTTGTAGGTAGGGAAAAGCTCGGGTCTATTCACAATTGCCTACTGCCGACATGCCCTGTTCCACTTGGCTTAAGAAGCTCAGATATGCAACCCGCTTAGTCAAGGGGTAAGAGAGGTTGGCTAACCGATATGTGTAAGTGTCATTCGATCCTTTGCGTAAAAAAAAGGCTTTGCTATTGGAATTGATCGGACATATGCAAAGTTGATTAGCCAAATAAAGGACGATTACTAAATTTTGTGGGCGGCTGAATGCCAAAAGTGAAGACAATCTTTTCTTTGAAATTATCGTAAAATCCTCTAAATACAAGGACGAAGTAGGTACATAATGTCAGACCTATGGCTAAAATGCATCAGGAACTTTTTGCAAAAGCACTCAATAGCATATCTTTTAAAAAGCGAAGCATCGGGAAGGTAACTTCGAAAGAGACAAAGAATAGGTAAGAAAGTTGTATCGGCCTTGGGCTAAATTTTTTAATATCCAAGACGTGAATTGTTTACATTGGGAGTGCAAATTAATTTCGCTATATATGACGGTAATCGTTTTAGCTCAGTCGATAAAATCTCGGAATTAAGACCATTCAAGGGAATTGGTAAATACTTTGTTAAACGTGCCCATAACAATTGATTGATCGGGACTCCCTCTTGGGAGTTCTATTAAGTGTGACATCGTTGTCAAGTTTTAGATCAGTAACTGCTATGAATTGTGGGTAGCAATTGTTTGTCTGCCCTAGCCTCGGTTGTGCGTAAATCTCGCTTACCCATTTTTAAATTTTCTTTGTGGTCATTAAACAAGGATGGGTGCCAACTATTGATCAGAAATTTTTGTCGGCTTCATTTTTTTTTATTTTTTCGTTCTTCCTCTTTTTTCCAGCACAAGAAACAACTACGGAATAAAAATGACAAAAGAGCGCCGTAATGAAGGTCGCTGCAAGCATAGCAGAAGCCATGTGAAGGCAGTACGTTGCCCCAATTGCGCTCGTTGCGAGTCTAAGGATAAGGCTATTAAAAAATTTTTTGAAGCTGCCGCAGTGCGCGATATTTCAGAAGGTTGCGTTTGGTATACTTCTATACTACCTAAGCTTTATGCTTAG
>KK502579.1:378072-396166 GCA_000688735.1 Glossina austeni
TTAACACTATTTTACTATTTTATTTCTTTCAATATTTATAAGCACGTAATTGTTGTTTACATATATTTGAGAACTTCATTAGTTATCACACGTAAAAAATGCCCGGTGGATAGCATATATTGAGGTGCAATTTGTGCGGTCGGCAATGTGTTAAGTAAAATGGTATCTTGATTGTCAACAATTTTGAATGGTAAGGCGATCAATTTCTTCTGCTTTCTATTTGCATTACCATGTAATTTCCATCTGATCAATATATTTGTAAAAATTCTTATATTTTTAACTTATTTCGTTTTGAAGACAAGCCTCTATTCATAGTTTTTTCATCATTGCAATCTCATAGATAGTTCAAGAACCGGCGAAGGAGACGCAGAAGCACGGGAAAAAGGAGAAGATGAACAGGGAAAAGGCAGGAAAATGAAGCTAGTGGAGAAGTTGAAGCAAAGAGTCGAGAATTTAGAAAGATAAGAGATGATAAAATAGAAGAAGAACTCTTCACCCTACTAAACCTATGTAAAATATTTTTTTAACACCTATTAGTCTACGAGACGGCTTGAATTGGATGACTTATCGGTTTTAATCTATGAATTTACTCATTACAAGTGTATTGGATAAAGTCAATCCTTCTTTAATCTTTCCTGTCATTCCTCCTTTCGCCATAGTATGTATATGTGTAGCACAAAACTTGCAATGAAAAAGTAGCATAACTCTTGGAAGTTAAAATTGCATGCCGGACGAGTCAAGGAATTACTTGTAAACCTAGGCGCTGATGTATCCAGTAATAAGTCGTTTGAGCCGTTGAGGAGAGGCAATGCCGCGCGATTGTGACCTCACTATAAAGTACTGCGATCGTTGATCTATTCGAGCCTAATATTTCTGATGGTTTTTGGTAGAATTCGAAGATGAGGTAAACAAGTGACTTCGAGAGTCCCTAGAAGGTGTGTAAAAACACATATCTCCGTTGCGGGAAAGTAACTTCTCGCCTAGAGGATGGAATTTCCATCAAATATCAATTCCATTAATTGTCGACTTTGCTTATTATTAACTTGAAATGTCTTTCTTCAAATCTTCTTCGTTTGTTTATTTCGTTTACCTCAATGGTACTATAGTGATAATTGGAAACATCTTTACCCACGCAATCGAGGCAAATTGTTAATTTTTTACTAAATGGACCTTGAACTTTATTCTTCCTTCCTACTGCCTTCAACACTTAGTGTCACATCTTACCCCATTTGTATCATCATATAAAAGCGTATAAAGTTCTATTTTGCGATAGTGATAATAAAAAAAAAAAAGATTTAAGGAAAACGAAAAAAAAAAAAGAAAAAACTCATGAAACAATAGCTAAAAAGAAAACCATATTTAAGCAATAAACATTACTTGTAATAACATTGCGCGACACAACTAAACTGACAACGACAAAGGGAAGGAACTAATTTCAGATTTAACGACACACATACTTATTGTTTTTGTCTTTGCCATTACTAACGGTTGACATTTTGTCTTTTTAGCAAACGCGTATACTTCCACACTATAATGCTTACGGTTTTATGTTGGATTATGAAGCATGAAAGTTTTTTCCACCCGTAAATATGTTTGAGAAGAAAGGCAGAAACTCGTGGAAATATAAAATAAGTGAAAACGTTATTGTTGGACAAGACCGATCATTAAGCCCGCTTCGCTAACTCGAACTCACAGTTAGGAATTTAACAGTCAAGGATAACTATGGTCGTTTTGTGAAAAGTCTCACATGGAAGGAGATCGAAAATGAGAATCGATAGGGCTCGAGTCTAATAAGGTCCCTTTGGCTTTCTTTCTTTTCTGTATAAAAAAAGCCCATTATTTTTACTTATTTTAAGCTAAATATTTTATATTAAAAGAATGGTCCTTGCCAGGTAAAGGCTTACTTTTCATAAAGAACAAATTTTGTCACTAGTCACTAGTCAACATAATGGTACAAATTTTACTTAAAAATAATCAAATAGTACTTGACCCGTCTGACAAAGCTAATGTGCTGGCTGAACAATACGCTTCGAACTTCCACTTACCAGGTAGCAATCAGCCACTACTCCCGCTTGAAGGAATAACACGCTCGATATCCTCCTTATTCTTTCGAACGAAAGCCGTCAAAAACGTCGAGGAGATATCAAGAATGCAATCATCGTATTAGTGGTCGCCAAAATGCTTTTCACTAAACTAAACCTCAGCAAACTAGGTCACCAAGATCCGGCTTCAAATAATAGTCGAAGGCTACTCAAATTTAGCTGAGTACATGTGTTTGTGAAATAACGATTCCTTGTGGATTAGTTTTCATCATAAAATACTCAAAACAAAACAATAACAAGGAAAAAAACGAATTTTCCACATAACTATGTGTATGTGTATGTGTATGTATTTTATTGATTTTTACTAATGATTTTTAAGAAATAGAACATTACATGAAAAGTGATCGTGAAAGTAGTCCTGATATCATCCATAGAAACATGCTAATGTATTAAATTTCATCAAACTATCTTTAAGATTGCGATCTGTAGATTAAACAAAAAAAAAAAAAAAATGCTTTTAAACAAACCCTTCGTACAGACAGACGAAAGGATATGCTCCAATTGATTCAGCTACTGACTCTAAAACTATTGCTATATTAAAAATCTACTTCAAGTTGTCCTGGCTCGTGTAAACTTAATATACCGCATGTACACGTATATATGTGTATGTATATATAACTTACCGCAAATTGTGCAAAATGCAACAAATTGTGGTAATAGCATCCCACATTATTTTTCTCATTAGTTTTGAATACCACATACCACGAACCTAATGCTCTCCCCTCTAACACGTACGCAGAAAAGACTTGAACTAAAACTTCTCTTTCATAGTTTACTGTAGTGACTGTACGCAATAAGTGAGCTTTATCTTAGGGTAACTGTTGTTTACTTACCATCTCGGAAAATATTTTTATTAATTGGCGGCGCGTCAGTAAGTCGAGTGCTGCTTCCAGCCACACTTTAAGTTCATATCTGCTTTAGATCTTCGATTATATAAAGGCTTAATTTCCTATTGGATTGTCTAAGGGTAGAAACGGAAGGGCAGATAATTTGCTCAGATTTATTAAAAAGTCTCCGGACACTTGAAGTTGAGATTTTTGAAACATTTTTTTTTATGCATAAGATGTGTCAAATATGATGGACAATTATCTAGAGATAATAAGCCGAAGGAAAGTAAAAGTAAAAAATAAAAAAAAATAATTGAAAGCCCAACAGCTCAGCTCCTCTCTATGATTTTTCATTCTTCAGTTATTCATTTTTTCTCGTTTATAGCAGAAACACAACGATTTTGATTTTCTTGTCTTACGTTTCATTTGTCACATTCGCCTCGCATTCACAGGCTCTTAACTTCTTTTCTTGAAGTATTCAAATACTTCAGAGGCTTTGCTTTGGTAAGTAAACAGAATTTGATTTAAGGATGTACAGAAAGAAAAAGGAATAGACGCCGGTCTGTCAGATAAGCAAGTTAGCCTTCTACTCGCACTTCAGAACCACTGTTTGCTTGTTCACGTCAAGTCACAGAAAAATTCCCATTTTTCTGTTTTCTGTTATCTTTTTTCTTATTTTTTTTTTTATATATTTTTTTTTTTTTTTTGTAAATCTTTCTCTTGTGAATGGGTGTAAAACAATAAGCTTAACGTGAGCATACATGTTTCTTTTTCCGCTCCCAGTTTCTTTGCTCTATTTCTTCGGAGGGTAACCGTCAGATGCAGTCAGTGGCGAACAACAAATTTGTACACAATAATGCCAAAACAAATTGCCATGCAATACAACTGGAAAACACAAAATAGGTTGACATGATTTCAACGTATTTTTTGTTCTATTTTTATTTTTTTATTTTTTTTTTTCTTTCTCTCACATATTCTTGTTCAATTCTTGATGCTGTTCTAGAAGACAATTGCAAAGTGCAGTTGACGCCTTTCGCTTAAAGGGGGCGAAAAGAAGAAAAATAAGAGGGCAAAACAAATTTACAGAATACAGTTATAAAAGTATTTCTTATGGTTCAATTTTTTCTTTTCCTTTGATTCCCTTAAATATTAGAAGAGATATGTAGCGGAAAGTTTCAATGCATCTTATTTACTATAAAGACGAAATTAAATAAAATTTAATGAAATGCACACATAAATTTCCAAGAAAATAACAAAGACAAGAAAATTTTGCACCCACTTTTTTTTTCTTTGGCTCAATTGATTAGACAGTTAGACGCTTAGAGCTATTGTCAATGTCTCCTATATTGCCCAAGAATATTTTCTATTATTTTGCTTTATTAATGCACCTATGGGTTGGACATTGTATTTTTATTATTATTATTATATAAATTTAGCCAGAGAATAAATTCTAAGACTTAAAGCACTAGCATCTAAGACTTTCAGCTTTATTTTTATTAATATTATTATTATTATCATTATTATTATTAAAAACTCTACCGCACTTGAGATTTGAACCCACGACTATTGAGTTGCTAGTCGAGACTCTGACCTACTCGGCCACTCAGGCGGATTGGACATTTTAATCACAGCCTTAATCGCTTCGAGGTTACATATAAAAATAATGTCACTGTGAGTGTTAGTCACTAGTTATTATTTTTATTTTATTTTATTTTAATTTTACGTATACGTGAAACTCGACTAAACAAACTTATATTAATTAATATTAAATAAAACTTAGTATAAGTAAAAATAAAACAAATAAGAAGGAAAAAAAGAAAAAAGAATGTACGCAACTAGCATAGAGCTACACTTACAACCGGTACAGGACCAAATTGCAAATGAACCCCTAAGCCATCGTAAACATGCATAAGCTTGGCAACCGATAATAGTTAACATAAAATAATTTTCGAATCATAATGACTTTTAAGGGTTAAAAGCTACTTTAAGTAAATCCAAGGGAGTCCTTTCTTCGACTTATGATTTTCTAATATTTGTTGGATCTATTTTTATGTGGCAAGTCCTAGGTTTAGAAGTAGTTTTCGGACCATATCTTCGTCTAGCTTCATTTTGTAATATTTCTTCCAGCACACACACATTTCACACATTTCTTCCAAATTTTCATATTTCCCAATATTATAACTCTGGATAGTGCGAAATTATGGCAATGGCCAGCAAGGTCCACAGATTAATCCAAGAATTTTCTCGAGTAAGACAAGATAAAAAGATAATTTTTCCATGGCCCGAATGCTTGGATAGGAGAAGTCACGCGTACTGCCTGCACATAGTGGCAGCTCGCGGAATTGTTATACAACTTCTTATGTGCAATATAGGAAATTAAAATTTATACCTCCATGAGATAAAAATTTTTATCTCTATCGCATTCGGATTTTTATATCATTTCATATATCGCACAAAGAATATAAAAATATTTGTGTTATGCGATATTAGTTAAAATTTTAATAGATTTCTTCCTTTTTTGCATTGAATTAAATCATTTCGTTCATGATAAAACAACGTTAAGAAAAAAGACACAAATACAAAAAAAAGAAAAGAAAAACAAGAAAAAAGATAATATGTAACAAACCCTTCATAAAGAAAAGGAAACAAGAACAACAGTTGCAGTTTCAGATTTTATAAAAATGATGACGCAAAAGGCAGAACGCAGCACATTAAAAAGATAAGATAAAATTTTCCTGTACAATAAAAGAGACTTTTTTTTCCCTTTCTATTTATGTTTTCATACTTATCAGCGTAGAATGGCGGTGTATTAATGTTGTTGTTCTTTTCGTAACAACTCGGAAATTAATATTTTAAATAGGTTCAGCTATTTTCACAAGTCCATTCCTTCCTTGATTGCTTGCATACGCTTCACACTGTCTTCTCTTGTTGCACACCCATTAGTTTTTCTGAGTTTCCTAACGTACGTTCTTTCACTCGTTTATGATGTTCCTTCTTCTAAGCTCCTCTACTTGAGCTTCATTGTCTTCAATGTTTAAAATTCATGGCCACTTATCTTAACCTCATTTGCGCTGCAATCCATATGATCTTGCGCTTACCTGTCATTCGATTTAGCGCTTCTTCCGCTCCAAATTCTTACTTTTCCCTTGCTCCGTGCTGTTTCGTAGTATTTCCCTTTCAATTTCATTCGTTCATTACGTCGACCAGTCTTTCAGCTCCTCTTGTCTTAGGTTCATTCTTTCTCAGTCCGTTTGCTATGCGCCGCCCATCTATATTTTCATGCAACTTCCACCTTCCAGTCATTTGACTTCCCGCCTATCATTCTCCCTCTTTTTTTTGTTCTTACCTCAGATACGCCTTCGGCCAGTTTGTTGCTTCACAATGCAATCCTCACATTCACAGTTTTTTGTGGTCACTTGATCGCTTGCGCCTATCTTTTCTTTCATCTGCCTATGTTTTTCTCTTTTATGCTTACATCTGTTTCTTCCTGTTGTCTTGTTCGATTATCCATCTATTCTTTCTATGGCGCTTATGTGTCCTGTGGTCAGCGTAGCCGTTTGTCTTTCTATTCCTTCGTAAATCTGCCCTGCTTGTCTTGTCGTCAATTTATCCATCCACCGTTCGTCCATGTCGTTATTCATCAGTCGTTCCGACTCTCAATCTCTCCAGTCGGCAGTTTTTCATTCTTTACCCTTGTTTTCGTTCACTCTTGTCCTAATCTCTTATTCAGTTTCTAACCTAGCACTTCTCTCGTTTGTGTTCGTCCATTTAATTATCTTTCCATTCGTTTTCTTTCCTTTGTATTTTCTTGTGTGGACTTCTTCCATCTGTGTTCACATCCTTCGTTCACTTTATGCCTCTGTTTCAAATCGCAAGTTGCTTCAATTTAAGTTTGAAAACTGACATGTTACGCCTAAGAACACGTTAGCATTGCTTAAGAAATTGCTGACAGAGAAAGAAACAAAAATTCGAAGAATTTCCCCCGAATAGACTCAAATGGCTTATGAAAGTGCTCCCATCAAAAAAAAAAAAAATACTAAGATGATGTTTTCGAATACAAATGTCTGATTAAAACGCCTTTGTCAGTGTGTTGCCCTCGATTGACGCTATCGTATAAATAATAGATCGACATGCAAGCTCTACTTTCTTTAAAAGGTATTTCCCCCAGAGAAAGTTGTTACAAACTTGCCTTCAATTTTTTTTCTTTAAAGATCTCGTAACAACTATAAATGCTGTTACATATAAATAGTTCGACTCAAACCTAATACAAAAAATTTCGGTGTGTTTAACATTTTCATTAGATCCAGCGATGCTGAGGTGGAACTTTAGCTTTATCATCATTTTCTAGCTACACCGCGTTGTTATGCCTTCAGGTGTTTGTAGGTATTTGCCGTCATCTTTGTTGTTGTTCTATAAAAACGGTAAATGCTTAATTTATTCTTTTAAATGCTAAAAAGAAGGTTTACTTGTACCCGGCAAAAGAAAAACCATAAACATGAAAGGATAGACAAAACGAAGGTATTATGCTTTTGTTAGAAAAAATTGAAAATTTTGTTTATTTTTTTTTTACAATTTCAAGACTTATAGAAAAATAACAAATTACGGACGTTAAAATTTAGTAATAATCGTACAAAAACTTGATAGTCTTATTATCTTTTTATAAAGAAGAAACAATAATACGGTATTCAGTTCTTATACGTAAGGATACCAATTCCTATTACCTTTTATTAAGAACACTTATACATAGAAAAAGACGTTTGTTATGGTGATAAACTTGGCGTGAACTCGATCTATGGTGGTCACAATAGCGCTACGATTCCGGAAATGAAATGTTGCCTGTGAACTGTGCCTTAAAGGAGTAACAAGACTTGTGTCCAAAGATCCTTAGAAATTGCTTATAGGTTTAGTGTTAATTGATTTCTTAAATGATCGTAAGATTTAATTATTTGTATAAAATTATACTAAATTGGTGACCGAAGATCTGGTAAGGTATGTACATTATCAAATAGCACAAGTCGACTTAACCATACTTTACCATCTTCTATACAGAGTTCACGACCTCAAAAATTGTGCATGGACTTGACAGAGCACTGACTATGCTGAGAGAAGACAACCTCTACGAACTACTCACGAATGTTGATATAAAGCTTTGATCGCATACATATAATCAGACAATGATACATCACTACTCACTAACCCGTTTTGTCTTCATTCTACTGCCAGTGAATTGCAAAATTTGCACGCTTTAGAAAAAAATTTAAGCTGCATTGATATAATTAACATATTATTTAAATAATTTGATTAACATAATAATAAGTTTTATACCCATTAAACGATACTTAAGAGACCCTGCAAAGTGTATATGTTCTTGATCAGCATCAAATTCCGAATCCGTTTAAGCATGCCCCTCTATCCGTGCGTCCGTCCGTCTGTGTAATGGCTGTCGAGAACATTCTCTTGGCCCTAAAAATAAAGCTATCGACTTCGAATTTGGCAGAAATATTGGAATTTCTTGCGCGCAGATTGGCATTGAAAATTGTTCAAATCGGTCGAAGTACACGCCTACAGTACTTCGTAAATTGAGTACACCTCTGCTTTTCAAAAGGAGTAAAAAATTGATTTTTACTCATAAAGTACAACAGATAAATACGCGAAGATTGAAAGGAGCGGGAAACTGTACAAAAATGGGAAAAATTGACCACGCCTACTCAATATTATAGTATCAAAATTCAATTTTTTTTTCCCAATATCTTTATAACGCGTCGAAATCACCTTCAAAAACTCCACAAAATATATAAATTCTTGTCCAGTCTGAAACTCGGAATGCAACTAAGTACGTCCGTCTATTCGTCTTCTTTGAAAGAGGAATAACCCTCTACTGGAAGGCATAAACGATTCGGTCATGATCGAAGATAATTTTCTTACTTGCTTAGTTTGTAAGCTATTTATACGCTATACCACTTGAGGTAAAGGTACTTTAGGGTTTTTATGGATGTATGCAACATCGAGATTCCACCGATTGGGAAAAAACAATGCATAGGAAATCAGCTTTTGAACCGGTTTAATCTCGGTTGTCTGTTTGGCTGCCCATGTGTTTTCCTAGTTGAGATATTTCGACGAAATTTGCCACAGTGCTGCACACAGTTGTACTATGGCTTAAAGGCGATGGCTAGTAAAAATGGAAAGGACTTACTTTAAAAAAAGTTGCTTTATAGAAAAAACGAAAAGAAAAAGACTAAGCAGTATTTTGACAAACTAAAGAAATATGTGGAACTTTGTTAGGGTGGGACGAGCTCCGCAAACGGTAAATCCCCATAGGGCAGCAAAGTACAATTTTTACTACTTTATTACGACGACATGTTCGGGATAATGATTTAAAATATTAAGTCATTTTTTATGCTTAAATGGGAGCGTCCTTCCTATAGACGAGCTTTCAAGAAAACTAAGCCTTTGCATTGCAAGTAGATTTAATTTTTGGCCTTTTGTTTTTCATGTGAAATTTTTTCTTCTTCAAAACCATGAACTTGAAACAACTTTATGCATGTTTTGGTTTGCCATTCATTTTAGAACTTTTTACCTTCCTTTTGACATAAATTTTTGTTTTAATCCCCAGAATACAATTTTTAATAAACTCGCTAATTACGATTAGGTTGAAACTTATGTTTGTCATGGAACGACCTACACTTTGCATTTGAAAATGTTTCTTGTCGAGGTCATTATTGCGAATATATTTTTGTCTCTATGGCTTTAAGAAATGTTAAATTATGCAAATCTTAAAGCATTAAGCTATAAAAACTGATGCTGATGGAAATTTATAATAGATTCAGTTGAGATGGCTCGGTCTGCACGAAAGGGAAAATAATATGATAATTGCAACTAAATGATCGTAAGAAGAAAAAGGCAAACAACTTACTTACTATATATTTGCATATAACATTGAAAAGGCGATCGATTTTGAAAAAGCCAGAATAATAAAAATGAAAAGCAAAGTATTTTAACTCATTAACTTATTCATTGAGGGCTTCGTGCATGACCGGAGCATAGTCTGCTATTAAAAAAGTCAATAATTTCACATGGCTTTCATTATATGTCTTTTTTTTTTTATATTATAATAAATTTTTTTGCGGTATTTTTTCTCGTTAAATATAGTTTTTATGTAATTTTGTTGATAAGTATTATGATGTTCACGTTGCATATTTATGTAGCTGCACGTATGTGGGGTAAGCCCTTGCTTGGTTGCCTGCATGCCCTGCCTGCCTGCTTGCCTGCCTGCCTGCCTGCCTGCCTGCCTGCCTGTTTGTTTGGCATAATTATAATGTTTATGCTCTACGTATTACGTACGTTTTCGTGTACACACTTTCATTCACTCAAACGCACATATATGTTAATATGTGCTTTTATGTGCTGATATTTTTAATTATCATAAAATTTTGCTTTAAGTGTATAAATGTAGTGCTTTTGCTCGCTCTCTCTCTCTCTCTCTCTCTCTCTTTCTATTTCTCCTTCTCTCTCTCTCTCTATC
This sequence comes from Glossina austeni, assembly GCA_000688735.1. Taxonomy (NCBI): domain Eukaryota; kingdom Metazoa; phylum Arthropoda; class Insecta; order Diptera; family Glossinidae; genus Glossina; species Glossina austeni. Next base: position 388,524 of record KK502579.1, read on the forward strand.
GTCCTTTGTACGCTACATTATCGTTATTAATGCGTATGTGTTGAAGTGTGTATATAAAGGTGTTTTTTAATTTAAGTGCGTTTTTTTTTTTTTTATTTTATTTTATTTTATTTTATTTTATTTTAAATTTTCACTTTTCACCCGTAGAAAAGTCATGCATTTAAACGCCTGGGCAGAAAATTATAGTAAAGGCGCTATTAAAAGCTCAGATTTACAGCAAAAATCATTAATGATTCATCATCAATCCTTTTATCGGCAATTAAGCAGCAGAATTGATTTGATTATCTTATACTGATAAAGATGTCAAATTTTGCTTTCCTTTCGACTTCTTTGTCGATTTCATTTCATTTTTTCCATGTAAAGTAAACCTCGGCAGCAGCAATCGCAATCATCTCGATATCCAGTTCTTTCTTACACGTTTTTTTATACTCCGTATTTTATAATAGAAATTTGTAACGTAAATGAGGCCGGTACACAATCACTGTCAAAAAAGTATTGGGAATTATTTATGCATAACTGTAATGAGGCGAAAGCGGTAAGGTTTTAAACAGAGCTATAAGCAAATTTCAAGGTCACCTTAAATTTTGATTCTGATTACGAATATATCTGCCTTGTGGGGTCTGCGAAGCTTTCTTCCGGGCGTTGCAAACGTTTTCACACGATCAATAAAACGCTTATCCTTGGCCAGTGGTTATAGAAAATGCTGCTGCGTCATGGCGGATGATGAAAAACAGACACGAAACAATATTCGGGATGTAGGAAAGTCTGATGTATGTTAGAAAAATCTTCATTAGCGCAGTAAAGCTTAATATTCATTGCGCTCTAAAATTTGAGGGTTAGCTGGAAGTAGCCGATTGTACTACACTGTACTATGTACTATGACAGTAGTTTCCAATCTTTTTGTACCGGCGCCCTCCTTTTTTAAAAACAAAATTATAGCGCCCCCCTTTAAAAAACAAAAAAAAAAAACCGAAACAATCAGATGCTTATGTTTACTGAAGTTTGGCGCGAGTAAGCACGAGAATAACCGGGATGTTGCAAGTGCTTGTCGTTTGATTCCACGCCCCACCGGTACTCGGCTCCAAGAGCGAAAGCGAGATATTTCGATTCGAAGAAGAGTATGAATTGAATGTTTTAGCATTTGTACACCAAAAATCCGCGGCGGGGCGATTGTGGATTACGTATACTGCTGATTCATTTTTTTTTGACACCTAATTGACTTTTTTGGTTTGCATTTGAAAATGATATTTTGGAAACAGCTACATGCCCCCCTTTGCAACAGTATCGCGGGCCCCTAGGGGGACGCGCCCCACAGGTTGGAAACCATGGTACTATGTATTGTACTATGATGTACTATCAGTTGTTCCGGGCAAACGAAGCCAACGTCAACAACGTAGTGAGCGCTGACAACCATTGTTGTTATAATTGCAACCAAAAAAACGACGTACCAGCGACGTATCAGCACTACAGCAGAAGAACAAAACTCATAATACCATCATTTTGTAGGGGACGTTAGGATGTCCCATATCGTATACTAAAACCCTTCCAAGAGACTTTAGTAGTATACAGTAACACGGATTTTGCTCGGCCAAGACATTTATCGGTCTGATGCACACTTTGCAAAACTTGTGCAATGAAAGCTGACTGAAACTGATCCAGCCCAGTATTCCCATGTGTACATTACAACCGCTTCATATAAACGGATTGATTTGAAAAAAAAACATCCACTTTATTGGCTATCACTACTACGTTAAATTTCCTATAATTTATTAAGCGAATTAATTATTAAATTATAAAGATTTACAAAGAATTACAAAATGACTAATTTATTAGATATAAGAGTAAGCATAAGCTTCTTAAGTATGAGGGGTTTTTCATATATACGTCAGAAGTTAAACAAAAATGCCTGCAGAAAATTACTTGCCTTCCCTTGTAAGGGAGTAAAATCTTTTAAAAAACATTTAGAACAGATAATTGAACAACAAACAGTACAAGTATGATGACAAACAATTAGCGATAATAAGATATGAAATTTGAGCGATTAAGTAGTGGCGGTAACAGTAAGCATTGGTAGTGCTGGGCTCAATACTTTTGCTGCATTCATTGGTCTGCTTTTAATAAACATTTGTTTCAATCGATAACCAAGATTCTCTTTGAGCCGTGCTTTCCGTGGTGATAATCGTGAAGAGGGTCCTTTCCTGGCCAGCCAAATGGTTACATGGAATTCCCTATTCTATCAGAAAAGTGGAAAGCATGGGTAATTCCGGTCAGTGATGGATAATTCCTGCAAAAAAATTAGTTTTGGTCAGCCTTTTGAAGTAAAGGCCGCTTTTTATAAAAAATAAAACCAATCAAAAACTATTTCGATACTTGATAAATGTGAATCTGTGTGTGTTTGTGTGTGTGTGTAGATTTGGACATAAAAAAAAATTACTTTTATGATAAATTAAATCGGTCGGTCAATACCGTAGACGGAAGTACAAAGATTTCAAAGAGATCGTACAAACTTTGATGATTAATTTAAAATTATTTTCGGCGGCGTAAGTACACTTTCAAAAGATGCGCTAGTCTAGGGTAGACTCGTAGTTTTGCGCGGAAAACATATAAAATGTTTAGCAAACCCAAGTAAGTTATTTTGTTTGCTTTCCTTGCTTTCGTTTCTGACTGCGAAATTGTTGCACACACAAAATATCGATTGTCTCTCTGTCACTCTGTTTCAATGTTAGTTTGTTACTATTTATGGCTTAGGAATGCTTGACGTCACTGAACTTGTGCAATTTTGTGTCAAAAGATTTACTAAACGTGATGTTATTCCGTTATTTTCACTGAATTGTCTTCTATGACAGTTGAACTCCATCTTTGAAGTTCGAACACATTAGCAAGTGTTTTGATTGTTTATTCTAACAATAATGTGCTTGGCATCATAACAAACTAATGCCTGAAAAGTCTCAGTTGTATTGGATTGCGAACTCTTTGCAAAAGGAAAACTTTCGCTTTGTCATCTTTTCGAACGGTACAAATGAAATTTACTGGAAATCTATGTGGCTACCCTTTTGCTATGAAAGAATACAGCGATCAATAATTTTCGGGTCTAAAGCAGGAAAGAATATTCATTTTGTATGACCAAAGCCTTGAAAGGCGATATGATCAGTTCAACGCTTCTTTCGATAACACTTCAGTGGAAGGATTTATGCCAGGGTTGAGATTTTCGTATTGATCTCATCATTTGTGTCACTTCTTCTTTCCTGCACCATCCTTTGACAAACAATAGTTGTTGGGTATCGAACATAGAGAGCACGGTACGAGAAGCAGAAATTTCAAATTCAATTAATGCGGTTTTGCCAATAAAGTCATCGATTTATGGCGCAGTGTTTTTGTTACATTGCGAGCAAACGTCGTATTCACTTGGGAAATAATCTTCTCGTGATTAAGTTATTTTTAAATAATAATCTCGTGATTAAATTGACCTCTTCTTCTTCAACTTTACTTTTTGATTATCGGGAATAATTTCTAGGATTAGTTTTTATTTTCGGCTTCTCTCTCTCTTTTCCGTACCCAGACTCCGTGCGGAAACGTCGGCATCCACACAAATAGATGACATTTACATGGCAGTCTCCTGACGTAATGATCATTTTTTTTCTATTTTAACATTAATGTACGCATTTAAAACTCTTTGTATAATTGTTGCAGACAAAATCAAGCAATGAAACCATTTATAGCCATCATCGTTAGCCCAAAAAGGAGCAAAGAAGTAAAAGAACAAAATTTTCCTGCTCTATAATATGGTCTGGGTGCAGTTGATTTTTTCTATTTTTAAAATAAAAAGTTTTTGTCGTACAGGCATGTGGGTGTTGTGGGCGTGTCCTTTGAAAAGTTTCGGTCAATTTCAAATTCCTTTCCAAGTTTTTAGACGTTATCTTCATTTTCGCTAACGGGAGAATGTTTAACACAGAGACTACAAATTTGCGTAAACAGACATATGGACAGACAAATAGGCGAAGATGTGTAGGTGCATTCCAAATTTCGAACTGGCCAAGAATTTATATACTTTATAGGGTTCTTGAAGGTTGCTTCTGCGCGTTATAAAGGTATTGAAAAAACAATTAAATTTTGATACGCTATAACATTGGTTAGGCGTGGTACATTTTTCCATCTTTGTACACAAAGGCTACAGCATCACTCATAGAATGTGCGTTCAAATTTTTGTACATTTGTCTGCTATAGTTTATGAGTAATGAGCAAAAAACCAATATTTCATTCCTTTTGAAAAACAAAGGTGTTCTCAGTGCATGTGGTGCTATGAGCGTGTCCTTCGACCGATTTCGCCTATTTCCAGGACCTACCTGCTTGGAAGAACTTCGAATGTTTCTGCCAAATTTGAAGTCGACAGCTTCATGTTTGCGGCCAGAAGAATGCTTTCAACAAACATTTCGTAGATGGACAGATGGACGTGGTTACATCGATTTAATGTTCGAAGCTGATCAAGAATATGCATACTTTTTGAGGTCCTTGATGCTTACTTCTAGGCGTTGCAAACGTTTTGACAAAATTAATAAATCCCTCATCCTTCGGTGAAAAAAAAAAACATTGAGTACATGCACAGTAAACACAGCCATATGTATGTATATTTACATACATACTATCAGCAATTGCAATAATTACAGTTAATTGATTAGTTAGTTTGTTCATTAGTTAAGTTGACTTTAGTTTTGTCTCATTTGATTACAATTCTGTTTTTTTATTCTCTTCATACAGAGCCATAGAGTTTAATAATACGTTTTACTTAAGCATTAACGATCTACTATAATAACTTTATAATTAAATTTGTCGCGAATATTCAATTTTCATTACAACAAAAGAAAATACCGAGTGATGATATAATCTTATGCTAAACAATCTATCGCTGTTAACGCACGAGCCGACTGGCCAAGAATTGCGACTACAAAGTCAGTGCTCGCACGTTCAAATTTCATGTGCGACAGATTTTACTTCGGTTGCACATGTGGCGAATGGTCAGCCGCTAAAGGCATAACCGATTTACTGATTGGGTACACACTCACCTGGCTGCGACCATCACCTTCCCATCTCTCGGGGCACTTCTTTTTGACCATCGTCCGTGTTGCATGAATAGAAGACATCCCCTGATTGATTGGGCGTAATAAAGAAAATAAAAATTTATATGGATAACGTTTATTATAGTTGCGGTTTATTTTTAAAAAAATTGAATTTAATCTAACTCTGCCACCCAGTGATCTTTGCTGAGGTTGAAAGCGTTTTTCATGGAAAATAAATCTTTAGATGTCAAAAAGGTATAATTTTTAATATTTCATGGTGAAAATTAGTCTAGAAAAACAATTTGACATAGAAATTGACGGTACCGAAATTGGACCATGTAGATCTATTTTTTAAATTCGATCCCATACAAGGTTTTTCATGAAAAATAAATCCTTATTTGCCAAAAAGGTATAATTTTTAATATTTCATAGCGGAATTGGGTCTTTAGTGGCAATTTGGCACACCTTTGGAAATTGTGATCATCTCGGTCTATTTCTTAGACCCCACGATATTCATGAAGAGGAAGCCCTTATATTGTGATAGAGTCTTATTTTTAGTTTTTTATGGCAAAAACAGGTGAAAAATAATAAAATTTTTGGCAAATAAATTAAATTTGCGAAATTTGGATCTCAACAGTTGATATTTTGCATACCCTTCAATATGAGGACTTACGTATGCCTTTACATGAAAATAATGCATAACAATAATTTTTGATGTATTATCATGAAAATTAATGAATAAACGCGTAAGACGAAATAGTGTAGGGTGCTTAATGGTCTTCCTGGTCTAGCTATAATTTTTGCACTTTTTTTTCAATAGAATATATATGAGAATTAGTCGGAAAAAACCATAAAAGATTTTCTAATAAAACAGAAAAGAATTAGGAAAATATATCTACCACTAATGCTAGATCGGGGTGTGTGCAAATTAAGATAAGACTTATATTAGAGCCGGACTTCATTTTCTTAACATCAGAAAAAAGGGTTTCATTTATTGCATGTTACGCCTGCAAGTGTCGAATTTTTCACCTTAGAGTAGTGAATACGGGCTCCAACAAGATATATAACATAACCTAGTTTCAGAGGCTGGCATTTATTTCAGTTGTAGATTCTATATTTCTTGATCCGTTAATTGCTGTTTTCATCAATAAGACCTTTGATGAAATGGCTATCAATTCTATAGCAATAACATCGCTCAAATTATATCATAACAAACTTCTATAACTAGCTGGCTTAGCTGGGTTCCACTTAAGTATCACATCTATTAACTTTTTGCTGGTTTTTTTATTTTTTTTTTATTTTTCTTTTTTCCTCATTCTTCTTTTGAACTGGAATGTGCGCCCGTTATGCTCAAGTACATCACAAATACAAAATGCCTGACAAACAATGAAGAGTATATACATAGACTATGTGCATATATATATATATGTAGAAGAGGGACTTTTTTTGCACACAAATGGTCTGGAGAAAAGTTGATCGAATATTTGCTTTTGCTTATAATTGGCGATATGTGTATGTGCAAGTAGATGTAAAGTAAAAGTAATTTTTAATTAATAGTTAAAGACAAAAAGTCCTTTAAATTCTTTTCGAAGAGATCTCTTTAGTTGATTAAGGAAATGTCGATGCGAAAGGATATAAACCTTAACTGCCAGACCTATATTTCTCAAATGTTTTAAACAAAATCGGTGCCTGTCGATTGCCGACTTTTACTATTGATCAGCATTAACAACAGAAATGCCTTGAAGATCTAAAGGAATTTATCCATTCATTCAATCATCTATTGATTTGGCTGGTCAATGAATGTTAAGACTTCTCTAGAACATTCTGCCTTTTTGTAATCTCGCCCTCTCCTTAATATTCAGCTTTTACGCGCTTGTACAACACTTGGAACAAGTTGAGGTAGACCCATTTGTTATTATCCCAGTCAGAGAAATTTAAGTCAGTCGACTTAAATTAAGTTCGACGTCTGTCCAAGCATTTTTATATTCAACTAAGACGAAATATAACACAGATATGTAAGAACGAACCCTGTTGGAGATTCATTACATCGGACCATTTGTAGCTCATATAATGCTACAGTTTAAAAAGCCTTTCATAAGTGGAATCAAATATTAAATTATTTTTGTTAAGCTGAAAAGAAGAAAGAAAGTTGAGAAGAAAGTTGTACGCGGTCATATGGCGTCTATTGCGTAACAACTAAGCTGACAATGGTGGTGTTTGTTTTTGTAAATTGTGGAGTCACACTTTTGCTCAATCGGATTTTGTTATTTTAGATGGTCTTTCAAGCATTCCAAAAAAATGGATTCGATGTCTGCTATGGCTTGTAAGTTGATCGAAGCACAGGAAAGTACAGGAATTATTTGTCATTTTTTTTTTTGATGTTCCACTCTTTGTCAGTATGTGTACGATATATATGATATGCTTACCAGATCTGGATACGTGATCTAAGTTACACTTCAATCACACATTCAAGTTCCTTTACCAATTTTTGCAGGCGCTAGTTTTCAACCGTTAATAAGGTGAGTGGACAAAGGAACATGAAAAACTAACCTTTGAATCTTAAAAGTCTTAGTATATAAAGGACCGGAA
>KK502579.1:396739-410260 GCA_000688735.1 Glossina austeni
GTATATACTTCATAGGGTCTCTGAAGCTTCCTTTTGGGTGTTACATACATTCGCAGGCGAACAATCCGGATAGGCGGACGGGCAGACTACTAAGGGCTGCACAACCTGGAATATCCAAGTCGCTTAACAAGATCAAACAGGCGGTGATGCTTTATACTTTTTCTCATTTTGAACGCAAACACTGTCGAAGGATCGTAAATCTAAATATCGGGCTTCTACAAAGAATTTATCTTTTGAATTGCTCTCATCTAAATTGTTCTTTACATTAGGTAAATTTTAATGATAGCTGCTGCCTTATCTGCAGCTTCCATGTTTCGACAATCCGTCCCCCACGAGCAGCTAGTGCCTTAGCAATTTCAAAACCCACTTGAAATAGCAAAGGTCGCATGCAACGAGTGTGGCGTATGCTTGTTTTTCAATCGAAAATGATATAAAAAGAAATTAATAAATTGTAAATAATAATAAGTAACGATAAACACAAACTTTCCTTTGGCAAATATTGTGAAAAAAAAAACAAAGTGATTATACCCCCATCTTACAGTATTGGGTATAAGAAGAGAATGACGAGGGTTGACTGTATTAACTGCTAGGATTGTTGATAGGATAATTGATAAATGTCTTGTGAAGACACCGACGCCCATTTGCGGCTGTCAAACTGGAGCAACACATCTGTCTTAACTCCTTACTTTGGTAGGGCAAATAAAAACACTTTGATTGTAATCGAAACCGCTCATCTTCGATTATGTTGTACTCCTTGCTTATTACGTTGTTGTACTTACTCCTTCCTTATTACACGAAGATTACTACGTTTCGTTTATAGGCACTTGTTATGCGCTTATTAAATTTCTTCGGGACAATGGATTGAAGTACTGAGCTGCACACTATACCTTAATGCACTTATGCAATAGTTTTTTTCACGTTTACAAGAAAGATTAGCTTTATATTGATTAGATTTTCTATGCAGTGATATGAAAAATCCTTTGTAATATATTTTATTCAGTACATTAGTTTCTGACTGCACACTACTAAATTTGTTGCAGCTGACGACTTGGCATGGTTTCATGCCGGTATCTGATCTCGTACGTGAAACTTATGCAGCCACTTTTAAAAAAGTGGCAACGCGAAGTCCTTTGATAGCACAGGAATGATCTCAAAGAACTATATATATAAAGGAGGGGCGAAAGACATAATAATACAGAAATGCTTACGTACCGGGTAATGTTTATATGAGTATAAAATACTTCTGAATGTATATAGATTTCCATTAGTTTTGAGCTTTTAGCTTTAAAATTAAAACAGATAGATTTGTAATTTTCATCTGCAGTCCGGATAAGTCCTTTTCCATTAGCGTACTAAAAAATGCAAACTGATGCCTTGTACTTATTAAATATATTTCGCTTACTTATTTATTGACTATAATTTGTGGAGTTTGGAACACGAGAGTAAATTTGGTTAATACCTCATATTCGGGAATAATATAACGTCGACTATTTCGGAATCGTCGGAATTTCGGAATGTTGAAGAAAGCTTTGTCACATAAGTCGTTGTCGGTCGTTCTAACAAAATGGCATTAGACTGAAGTATTTGTGTTGACTTGCGACGAGAAATTTACGCCCTAAGCCAGGGACGGAAAAGTGTTGTCATCAATGGGCCAAAGTTTTAATTTTCGTATCACGGCAGGGACCAGAACAAAGTCCAACTATTACTAAAAATGCGGGATTCTGTGTCAATTTTTACACCACATTTTACATTTTATGGCGCCACAGTTAAGCCGGTAGTGGGGGCAGAAACAATATATTTGCAGCATTGCATCGTGCGAGCAAATTGAGTTATTTGAAATTTTAAAGGAGTGGCCCTTGTCCCCTTAGATGGTTGCCCATGCCTACTCTATGATATCGAATGTATAATGAGGTCGACAGTAATGGTAAAAGTCTAAGAAGATCACTTTGTATTATAAACTGCTCTGGCTGAGAAACATTTTGCAGGAAATTTGATGCCGCTGCCTCGATTTTTTAAAGAAAAATATGCCAAGCAATGATCAAAGGCATGTCTACTCTATGATATCGAATGCATCATGAGGTCGACAGTAATGGTAATAGTCTAAGAAGGTCACTTTGTATTATAATCTGCTCTGGCTGAGAAACCTTTTGCAGGAAATTTGATGCCGCTGCCTCGATTTTTTAAAGAAAAATATGCCAAGCAATGATCAAAGGCATGCCTACTCTATGATATCGAATGCATCATGAGGTCGACAGTAATGGTAAAAGTCTAAGAAGATCACTTTGTATTATAAACTGCTCTGGCTGAGAACCTTTTGCAGGAAATTTGATCCCGCTGCCTCGATTTTTTAAAGAAAAATATGCCAAGCAATGATCAAAGGCATGCCTACTCTATGACATCGAATGCATCATGAGGTCGACAGCAATGGTAAATGGCTTTCTATTCTCTCTCTCTCTCTCTTTCTCTCTCTCTCTCTCTCTCTCTCTGTCTCTCAGCTCTGGCTAAGAAACATTTTGCAGGAAATTTGATGCCGTTGCCTCGATCTTTTAAAGAGAAATGGCTCTCTCTCTCTCTTTCTCTCTCTCTCTCTCTCTCTCTCTTTCAGCTCTGGCTGAGAAACATTTTTCAGGAAATTTGATGTCATTGCCTCGATCTTTTAAAGAGAAATGGCGGTAATGTGCCAAGCAACGATCAAAAGGCTTATTTTGGCGACAACCGTGCACTTCCTGTATACTGTATTATTCAGCCATTTAGTTTCTTTTTGTCAACATTCAGCCTCACGTAGCAAACATTATTTGCACTGAACTCAGATGACTTATGTCCTGCTTGAGCAGCATTTCCATTCAAATAACCATAAACAAAAAGGCATTCCATTCATTAGCAGCCTCCAGAAGCAGATGTCCTTTCGTCAAGGAGTCTAAATTCTGTCCAGGATGTGGAAAAAATAATGAATAGTGGTGGACAATACTTTGGATAAAATTGTTTTTACTATTCTCCACGTTTTCTCACAAAAACAAAAAAAAAAAAAAAACGAAAAAAAAAACCGATAAGAACTTGTTGGCACATCTAATATACTTTCTATTCAACTGACTTGTATTTGTATTTTTCATGTTAGGGTACGTGCATGTTCATGCGGTTCTCGTCCCCTTTTTTTTGCAAATACAAGCGTTTCCAATATCACGAATAACGCGTTTGCCTTGCAATGCACGAACGTTGCAGAATGCGGTCCCCATTGTAGGCATGAGAGAATGTAATGATATTTGATGTATCGCACTTGTGCGGCATGATGTGAAATGACGATTGTATGTGATCGAACTTACTTTGATTTAATTGTTAAAATTTTCATTTGCGTTCAAATGTGTAAAACTCTAGCTTGTAATACGTGAGGGCCCGAGTACACATTTGTTCGCTTACCATAGATCTTTGCATGTGTATTTCTGTGTGTAGGTTTGTGTGTGTATGTTTGTACGTGCTGTGTGCATTATTTAATCATGATAAAGTATTGAAATGTATGACTTATTGAAAATTCTTTGGTTAAAAGTTGTTTGATTGGAAATTTTGTACAAAAACTCAGAGAAATTTTATTTAATGAAAATTTTGCTATAAACCATGTAAAAGCATATGTTTACAGAGGATACATATTTGAGTTTTCAATAATGAAATTTCTCAAATATTGAAAATAAATTTAAAATTATTTATCAAATCCAAGTTTCGTAGAACAACCTTACAAAAAAAAAAAACTTTTATTGACGCAACAAATTTATGATTTCTTCTTCAATTTTTTTTTTTCTTTTTTACGAAAAAAACATCTTAAGATGTTTTGTTTGAAGTTTTTCCTTTCATACGCATAGAACATATTGCTCATGGACATACATACGTATTTGATTTTCTTTTTGCATTTACCATAAAAGCAAAATAAAAATAAGTAAAAACATTCTAGTCGGGCAAGACCGAGTCGGCCTTACATGCATATGCTACCGCACAACAGAATTTTTTATTTATTTTTCTGATGAAATTCAGAAGGTTTAGCTTTTTTTTTTATGGAAATCCAAATATGAGGTGAGCCCGAAAAAAATACACTTGAGTGATCGATATTTGGTAAAGTGAATTTTTATACCAATTTACTATTACGCATGAATTTTGATCATAAAATATTAAAATTATTTGTTCCAAAAAAGCTTACTTTTACTAAAAACGTTTATAGGCACAATTACGTGGCTATAGGAAATTTTTCTAAACTACTTAAAAAATTCGGAAATTGGATTTAAACGGAAAACTACGACAACAACGACAGACAGATAAGCATACATTGATTCAGAATTGTTTTCTGATCGGTCGACCTATCATAAGTTTGTTTGGGGGTGTTACAAACACTCGCATAAGCTTAATTTAGCCTGTAGCACAAACACTGCTGGGTATAAAATCGACCATTTTTTTTTTAAACTTGATGATGATATATATATGGTATCATAGTAAGCATAGTGAACGTAACTAGCTATGTCAGCGTTATCATCTTCTTGTTTTTAAACTGTAACTTCACTTGCATAACTTAGCAGATAAGACGAGCATATATAAGTCTGTACATGCGAATCATTGCTTCAAGATAACAGGTCCCAAAAGATAGCTTACACTGTTGCATTTATTATAATAGCTTTGTAGACGAAAAGTACTCCATGTAACAAAATCAAATGCAGTACTGTAAGGAGAAGTTCGTTAGGTAAGAAACGACTGGTCAAGATATACAAGATTTTACGTAAGATATAATGCAATATTTTAAGCACGTTGGAGACGTGCATTAACTTTTCCAAATTTTCAATGCACATTGAAAATGTGGAAAAAATACCCTTAGACCTTACGCTAAGAAGATAGCTCCAGCAAAGCATAATTTGAAAAAGTGGAAATGAGTGTCAAAAATAGGCCAAAGCGAGGGCTAACTAATTCGATGAAAAATGCTTTATGGGTCGTTCTAACCTAATAAACACATCCAAGTTATCGTCGGGCACAAATGAAAATTTCTTAGTCGCGAGAGGAAAAATTGATACGATGTGTAAAAGGTCGAGTTTTTCGTGAAGACGTCGCTCGTTCTGTAGTGTATAAAACCGGCCCCAGAAACGGATCTGGACTTAGCTAATATTACCTTTGCAGTCATCAAGCGCAACACTTTCCGCTTAACATCTTTTTCAAGTGTTACACCACTGTTTGTCTGAGCAGCACTTCCAGTCTTATGACTATAGTCTAAAGATCATTGTTTAGGTTCATAGGCTAAGCAGGCTAGATGTTCTTTTTGCTAATTAATAATTAAAATACATTGAATAAATATCTTTTATTACACATATAGACAAGCATAGACAACAATAATAACAATTATTTATAATAATTTCTTCTTTTCACAGAAAAAGCGGTGACTTACTTTTACATCTGATGGCGCGTGCCCGGATCAGTGGGCGTCCTATTTCTAACACTCCTATGTTCTAGAAGAATTGTTATTGTCTCCCGCCTTCGAAGCAACATGCTCGAGTGTCGAAACTACAGGGAGCGTAATGACCGCCTGGTATAAACTCAAGTTCGAATATTTGCTGAAAACCATTCGAATATTTTCCCATTTCCTGACAATTAATTCGAATCACCGACACGCCTGTTCTATACACGTGTTCTGCGCTCTGTAATCTTCGTAGTCTTCTGTGTTATTGACGCGATGGTCATGCACCGGTACGCTTGCCGTAACGGTTTTAACAACCTGTAGCTGGGGCCTAAATCTACAAAATATTTCGAGTATTGAAAAAAAACAATTTGGCTGATATGCCAGCATTGGGGAACACTGAGATATGTCGTTAGTAAAGTTGTTGTATGGCGATTGATGGAACAAATTGGTAGATACTGCGAGGACATTTCGTCCCTTTTCCTTTGGGCAGCTCAGCGGCCCAGGAGAGGAAAAAACGCACAAGACATTTATTTTTTTCACCGGGGCTTCTTATTCTTTTCTCTGATTCACCGTTCTTTACAATCTCCCGACACCTTAACGTTAAAATAGACAAAGTAGCGAAAATACTTTGCTCAACGTCGCGGAGGCTCACTGGCGTCCCGAGCGAGACTCATACGACCTCTCCGTTCGAAAGCCTAACTTCAACTCTCCTTATTCTCTACTGTTACTCTATACTTAGCCTATTGTATTCTACTACTATCTTAATCTATCCTATTCTACTACTATATTCTATCCAATTCTACCGCTAGCTTAATCTATTCAACTCTACTACTATCTTAATCTATGCCATTCTATTGCTAGCTATCTATCTATCCTATTCCATCCTACCTACCTACCTACCTACCTATCCTATCTATTCTATCCTACCTTAACCTAGCACTCCCTTTCCCTCACCAGAGACGGAAAACCCGTGAGCCCAAAACGAGGGACGACTTTGGGTCCTCACAATACTTAATGACATAACCTGAAAGAATGTATGGGATGAAATGGACTTCCCAACTTCTTTGTCAGATTCTGAAATTTTTAAAAACGATCTAGTGTCGAAAACTATATATCAGATAAAATTTGAAGAGCACTTCGATTTCATAATTTTTTCTTATAGATTATAGGTAGACCTGGGAAAATTTGGCCGCTACAGGCTTTGTAAAGGTGGCAAGAGGGTTGATGAGAATTCTTCTAACACAACATTGCTATGAAAGTCCAAAGTTTTCTGAATATTTCAAGGCGTAAGGGCGGAAATTTTATAGTGTATATAAGACAGAGGTTTTACGATAACTGTATTATGGTCTATATGGTAAGCATTCAAAATTTCCATTAACGTTTGTTTTTCAATATTATTCTTACCAACAACATTCAGAAAAATGCATAATACTTTAAAACCCAAGTTTTTTTTCTTTACGTATTGGAATGTAATGTCACAACCAACTGTTATAAAAGGTTTTGAATATTGTATAATTCATAAAATGCTAGAAAAAGGAAGAATTGTTGACTTTGGTTTTTCTTTTATTACATTTTCGTGTAGTTTTGGAATGAAATTTGTGGGAACAGCTTGGTTGGGAAAAGATTTTTCTTTCAATTTTACGCCAACAAATGCATGCATGTTAACATTTAAAATGGCAAAAAAATAAAAAATAAAATTCTTTTTTGTTATATCTGCAAGCACTACGAAGCGTAAGAAGATATATCAACTTTTTTGTTCTTTTCGTAACGTCCCCGTATTGACATAAACATGAAATATTTGTTAACATCAACTTTAAAATTCTGATTTTTATTTAATTACAGTTCATTAATATTCGCTCAAATATATACATAACTACATACTAACTGATTCGATAGATAAGAGTTGTACTAATATATTCTCTGTATTGTTTGGTTCCTTTCCTCCGAAATTGCGGGTATAAATAGTGAAGTGCGGCATAAATTTCGGTTCCTTGTAAGCTGTCGTTCAGTGTACAATAAAGTGCAAAGACACGGACACAGTAAGTGATATCTGTGCTTTTTCCTGGATTAGGCTGAAAAATAATGTAGCTAAGGCTACTATAATGATTAAGTTAATGATGAAGAACAATGAAAATGGAGTATACTATGAAACAGTTGGAAATTGGTTTACAAGATTTAAAAAAAATAATTTCAGTCTTGAAAACGCTACGAATACGTCCATCCAGCATGAACAAGACCAAGAAGTGATCTTCTGATTAGTATTGGTTCAGATCAATAAAGTCATATTTAGCAGATCAGCTGTTCTGCAAACTTGAAGGTATGCAAAAATGACTCGCTGACCACTTCGTAGTTAAAAGAACAAAAGATAATGATGCTGAATTTTTCGATTACAAAGATTTGTGGCAAGAATTTTTTTTTTTCTTATGAAACACAGGGGATGCATTAGTACTTCTATTAGTTTGCGATCTATCCATTACGATCCATTTTTTACTCTATGTGTACTCTATTGAGTACAAATATTTAACGACTAATCTGAGAAAAGAAAAAACTGATATAAGTGATTGATGGCGTTTTCAATGTCTTTTTAAAATTTACTTTTTAACATCTCTCAAGTAATTCGGAGATGTAAAGTTTTTAGTACGCCTTGCCGCTGCATTCAATTTTATTTGGCTTGGCTGCTATGCTCAGTGAGAAAATAAAAAAGAATCAAGAAATTGGTTCGGTAAGACATTTCGTTTCAATCTCGTTTTCTTTACTACCTGCAAGCACTTGTCGAAGAAAGCTAAGCCAGTGTAAGCAGATTCGTTTCACTTTCAACAGATTTTCAATATAACTGAGACTTAAAATTTCATCATATCTTTACTCTCGAGAAAGTGACGGACGCAGTTTTCTGATGCAAGTTTTCACATGTAAATGCAACAAAGCGAAGTGAGTTGCTTCTTCTTCCCAATATATATATATATATATATATATATATATCTATCTATATCTATATCTATATCTATATCTATATCTATATCTATATCTATATATCTATATATATATATATAGAGGTAGATATAGATTTTCTATCTTCGTAGACTCGTTTCACTTTCAACAGATTTTCAATATAACTGAGACTTAAAATTTCATCATATCTTTACTCTCGAGAAAGTGACGGACGCAGATTTCTGATGCAAGTTTCCACATGTATATATATATAGATATATAGATATAGATATATATATATATATATACATATAGAGGTAGACATAGATTTTCTATCTTCGTAGACTCTTCTTTTCTGGCTAATTAGGAAAAATTGATAAAAGTTGATTTAATTTCTGTAATGAATGTGGGCCCTCGTCAGCCTAATCATCAGATAAATTCTTCTGTTGTTTCCGACTCAGTAACAGAAAATGGTCAGTGTTATCGATGTCGACTTATTTACTCAGTGCAGATGATTTCTTTTTAGAGGAGGAAGCCACTGTAACATCCTAGAAAACCATCCATCTTTTCGGCAACTTTGTTTTTGTTTTTTTCCTGGGCCTGAAAGAAAAAGTAAATGAATAACCATAGCCCAGGAGGGAATTTGGCTATTTGCCTATGACGCCAACTACAAATGTTATTTGCCAAATTAACAGAATGTGGTTAGACTAACTGACCCGTTTACGCCGGACTTTTGAAGATTACCGTGGCAGTCAACATTTTAAGCACATATCTGACGTATAAAAAAAAAATAATTTTCAAAAAATATTCAAAAATGGCGCAAGAGATTTTCTCTCAGGAAATCTCTAATTCAAAAAGTTCTGTGGCACACACTTTCCTTGGCGAGAATTTAGTTTAAAATAAAAAAAGGAAATATATTTGTATTGCTATGATGAAACCACAAAGTATTTGTTCTTTCTTGGCCCTAAAGTAGAGTAGAGTTATTAATTTAAACTTGGTTTCCCCTAATGGAAGGAGTTTTGTCATGATTCTTAGCATAGCGGCCTTACGACTTCATTATCGGAGATGACTACTATTTTGTGTAATAATTTTATTAAAACCTTATCAAATAAGAATTTATATGTATACATACATACATATACATATATATAGGTAATTAAAAATTCGTTTTAAACCTAATGTAAAAATATTTCTTATTTTCGTTTAGCACTCATTTCGTAGTTTCTTCATCAAAATTCTACATTTACCTCAACATAATTTTCACATAAGCTTGACTTTGTTTTTTTGTGTTTTTTTTTTTAAATAATTTCATAAACTTTAAACTTTTTGTTTTTTGTTATATTTACATTGCGAATAAATGTTTGAATATATGAGTGTTGTTGTGGTGGGTGCAAATTTTTTTCTATAAGTAAGAGAAAATTTATAAAAATTTTTGTTTCAATATTTTTTTAGTTACGCAAAAAAACAAAAAAAAAAAAGAAGAAGAAAAAGAAAACTAAACGTAAAATTTTATGATGCCGCATAAAACATCGTAAAAAATAAACTTTCATTAAATTGCATTTACGTCCCAAGTTTATTTTTAATTACTTACCACAAAATAACTGCTTGAGAATAATGTTGAATTGTTACTGTTGTCTTGGCAGCACTTAAAGTGTCAGATGAAAACAAAAGAAAGTTTGAAAATTTCTCTTTTTTTTTTTCTTAATTATACATAATTAAAATGGAACTTTAATGTTTACTTACCCAAGTATACGTTGGCTACAGCAAGTGGACAACAAAAATTGAAATGAAGAAGAGAAGAGAAAAATTTATTTTGGCTTTGTTCGAATCTTTAGCATGCGTTCAATGATTTCTTATAAAACATGGACCGTGACGTGCTATGTGAGTGTAATCATTTCGTACCTAAATGAAGTCACAAAGTGTAAGTCAACGCATTTGGCAAGCAAATGTGCCAACGTATGTTATACGGTTTTCGAGGATTCCAAATTAAACGCAATGTTATATAACATGAAGTATAGACGATTAAGTGCATATTATGTAATAGTGCATTTAAAATATTTCACCCATTTTTCATCCCTGACAAGTCGATATATGCAAGACGAAAAAACTACAACAGATATCTGCTTAGTTCTTATAGTAAAATATATAGAAGAAAAAGCTTAGCATAATGTAGTTGAAGAGTAATTTTAACGAGTTTTTGAATAAATCGGAATCGATTTTCATAAAATTTTTACCTAACATTTTTAGTAAGTGTTAGTGAAGCTATCAATTAACGACAACGAAAGGTTAAGGGTTAAGGTCAATATAGGAACAATTAAGAAGACAAATTACGACACGCACGGGCGGACAGACATTCGCATAGTCGGGCTAATAACCTTTAATAGGCTTAGATTTAACGTGGGTTCCTGCCACTTAGGTTAAATTTATTTAACCTAATGGCACACGAGGTAAGAAAAACGTATTGAAGGAGGTGATAACCCGCCACCGAGCATTATGAAGGAATGGATAGTCTAATAAACATCGTGGGGTTTTTTTTCCGCAAATTCTCTGGAAAGTCGGTCATAGAATGTCTTGTCCTTTATTTAAAAAATGCCATAACGTACAAGACGTTTTATTTTGAAGTTGAGCGCCATAGAAAGAAAATTCGGAAGATAAATTCAGAAAACATAGCTTCGAGGAAAACTTTTTGAAAACTTAAATTTTTCATTTTAAAGAAAGTTTTCTTTCATCTCTAAATTGTACAACGCATGCCGAACGCTTCTATATGGCAGAAGGCTTGCGTTTAAAATTTTTTTCATTACTAATTGCTTCTGGTGTTTTGTCAAAATTGCCGTAGCACGGATTTATTAGTATCTTCTGAAAATCAATTTTTTGCTTTCCTTAAAAATTTTCCTCTTTAAAATTGTTTTTGGGCATTTTAAGCAACGAATCATATCGCGATGTGACTCTCAATCACTGATGGGAATTATGAGAATAATTAAACTATTATTTTTATTATTTATTTATTATTTATTTATTGCGGCCCTACTAACAAGCAGATTGCTTAATACTAGTAGGTTAGAGTGACGTGATTACAATGTAGGAGCTATCAAGAGTATATAAAAAAAAAAAAAGAAAAAAAAGAGTATGTATATGGGGGTTAAGAGAAAATATTTTAGCTAATACCTATTAAATAAATTATGATATACACAGTAGCATATATATGTATAGTAGCAGTATTAGTAGTAGTAGTAGTAGTGGTAGTACAAGTATGATATACATAGTAGTAGTAACGAGCACTGTACAGTCATACCCATCCCTGTTCGGAGATTTAGTAACTGAAATTTCAATCCACTGCAAAATGCAAGTAGATTTGTTTACAAAATCTCATAGTGTCGGCGATATTATGGGTGCAGCTTGGTAGTGAGTTCCAGACTCGGATGGCGTAAATAAAAAAGAAATGTTCAGACATGGAAAATTTATGCTGCAATTGTATGATATGCTTTCGTCTGCGCGATTGGATGAATTTGATTTTTTTATATAAGTAGTTATTTTTATATTCGAGATTGTTATTGTACATCGAGAAGACCTTGAGATAGACCCATCTTTTATTATACCCGTCAATAAGGAATCACTTCCTAAACCCATTTATATGTATCTGTCTCTCTTTTCATTTTCCAATAGCGGAATTCTACACATTAGGATTGCAATTTGTTTTTCTATGTGTGATTCGTAACTGTTGTAGTTTGCTCGGCATAACATTGGAATGAGGCTGATTCAAGAGGATTGCTGAATTGAGGTATAAGAGTTGACTGATTGGGACACCTGGGAGAGTCCTAATTTAGATCAATCAGAAAATTGTTTGTAGGACATACCATATAACCTTAGGTTTCTTGCGGTTGTACATATGGACGAACCACAAGCTGTTCTTCTTTTCTAAGTTTAAAATCATTTTTAAATTTTATATTATTGCGAATAACAATTATTTGTCTGCCCCAAGCATCTGTGGATAAATCTCGCCTACCCATATTTAAATTTGGTCTGTGAACATTAAATAGGGACGGACCTTTGTGCCAAATTAAAACTATCGATCAGAAATTTTCAATAGTTTATTCTCTTTATATACCCTAGACCTTATCTGTCTGTCTGTACATCTATCCGCCCGGTATTCTTGCATTCAGACAATAAGTTTTGAGAAATTTTCATGAACGTTGGTACACTCTGACATGTTTTGGGCCAAGAAGGCAAGCTGTTGACAATGGTTCGAATTCGACCACCTTTTCGGCCACTTTTCATATAACGCCTTATTTCGAAAACTCCTTGCATTAACAAATGTATTAAGAGTAATGGCGCTTTGGTCTACCATAATGCTTTTTTTTTGTTTTTATTTGCAACTTAAATTCTTTTATTTATCCAAACAAATTGTATATAAATGTAAAATATTACATATAAACTATATGTCTTTTGTGGGTGGGCACATGTGACTCGCACTTAATTAATATATCATCTGGCCGGAATTCAATTTTCATGCTGGTAGATGCGCGGTCATTCACCTCATTTATGCACTTGCAATGGCACATTTATTCAAGTGTTGAGGGTTGTGGTGCTGTGGGTGTGGTACTAGTATATAACGAACCAAACTATTCAGCAACAATTTGCTTCGTAGCTTTGATTTAGAAAGAGCTCATCATCGACATCGCAATAATTATCTCCGCTTTACTCCGCTTTCTGCAGAATTCAATTTATTGTCTTCCGAATCAGCCTCATTATCACTAGCGTCACTGAGTTTATCTCTAGTATGACGAAGTCACATAAATATACATAAATAAATAAAGTGCAAGTTAATTTTTTTTTTTAAGACACAACAATCGGTAATTACTGGCACAAAGAGCATCAATTGAACAAAAGCTTGAACATATTTACCATTTGGTCGTTATACGGCAAAATTTAACCGTAACCCCTGTGGTCCACGTGCCGTGGCAAACACTATAATAATTCCCAAATGATGGGATGCAAAGCAGAATATGTCTCGACGAGTATGATCCGCATAAAAGTTGATTTATAATATGCATTCCACAACATATCGTAATAATGTATCGCTTGGTCGTGAAACGCCGGGCGGTATAACAACGCATATGCTGAGAAAAATGTTAACTTCGGCATCAATTTTTTTGGTGTTAATTGTTAATTTA
>KK502579.1:413050-434766 GCA_000688735.1 Glossina austeni
GCAGCGTTATCCTATCAAAGAGAGGAAAGGAAGGCAGCGTTATCCTATCGAAAAAATGAAAAATTTAAATTTGCTTTCTTCATAGCATTGGTCGGGCATGGCTGATTTTTTCTATTTTTGTAGAAAAATGTTGTGGAAATTTGTATCGTGTATCTGCTTGTGAGCTTGAATATAGTCTGTGAGCGAAAGGCATAGATGCTTTCAACTTTGGTTGTACGGACGTGCGGACGCTGTAACCGTGTTCTTTCACCTGTTGGGGACATTTTCAATTTCTTTCTCAAATCTGTACTATTGAGCAGACGGTGGACGGATTAACAGACGAACATGCCTACACAACTTCCGGACTTTAAACTGGCCAAGAATTGAAAAAAGTAGTAAAAAAAGTTTTAAAGTATTGAAAAAAGTTTTAAATTTTGGAACACTTATACAGGCTGGCCGTAATCAATTTTTCCTAATTTTTACTATAACATCGCCTATAAAATTTACATTCAAATTTTTATACACTTATCTGCTGTAGTTTATGAGTAGCGAACAAAAACACCAATTCCTTATTCCCTTTCAAACCGAAACCTAACTAACTTTAACATTCAGTTAATGGTAAAGCTATTTCATCATATTCAGTTGTAACAAGCGCTTAAACAGCTGGAAGTAGCATAAAAGGACAAATGTTAATACAAATGCAAATAAGTTTTCATGTGTTGTTTAAATAAACAAAATTTTATTTTAGAGAAAATGTTGCTCATCATTAATGAACACGTTCACCGCATATTGAACAAAATACAAATTTTGTCCGAAAGGACAACCGGTGTTTTGCATCAGGTGAAAAAAATACTTAGTTGCTAAGAATTCTCACAGCAATTGAAGCGCTACACAGACAGGCAATAAGTTGTGGACTGATTGTTAAGCAGAGGGAACACAAGAGGGTTTATACGCAGGGTAGGACAGCAATTTCCGTCTCCATTCTGCTAACGTTTCTCAGCAGGTTGTGTGCAACATGCTGTGAGCCAAACTCCTCATCCTGGTGTCATGATATCGGTCTTTCCGAATGAAATGCATCGGTTGTTGTTGGCAGCTCTCTGAGAGGTGGTTGCTCTTAATTGAAGGAGCTTAATGCTGCTCCTAGCTGATCCGTGATTGCCATGGGATGGCAGTTATTCAGTGTCAGCGTTGATTTTAAATATTCGCCATGTACTTATGCAGCCCTTGAATATCGTAGCGCATCTCTTGTTCATCACCTGTCAGTCTTCAGCAGCACTACTTTCCGAGTTAAATTGAAAAATGTACGCTTTCTTCAAATGGGTTTGGGATGGGCCTGAAATCCCATCTATCCAAACCGCGAAAAAATTATACCTTAACTTAAGCCGCTGACGAAGGCTCAATGAAAGCGCTTTTAAATGGTGGAAGTTTCAGTCTTGTTCGGTACCCTAAAGCACCCGAGCTCACTCCTTCTCATGGAAAACATCGTGAATTTAATGTCACCCCGCGACGTCTTAAGATAGTTCCCGACAAAAGATGAGGAAACGTCCTTAAGTGGTCACAGCGATACTTTCTTGAGTCATCTAAAAAATAAATTCATATTTATTGGGTTCGCCCAAAAGCGACTAAAGCCTATGTCTTCTCCTGTACGCAATTGCTTGGGTTTTCTCCTTTTTATGTTTACTAAAATAAGCTTTTTTTCTTTTTCTTGCTTTTTCTTTTTTTTTACATAATACAGCTACAGATATAAACTATTTATAAACATTCATTCAGTCGCAGAGTTTTAAAAAAATTTTTGTTCGCAACACGTAAGTGCGCGCGTGCATATTTTTACTTTCAACTTACATATGTTATGTTACTGTGCGGTATTCTTTCAAATGTCGAATAAAAACTGAATTTGTAATTTAAGTTTATAAACTGAAGTTTTTTAAAGTAGTTTTTCTTTTCTTACTTGTTTGTTTATTTATACGCGTTCTTAGTAGTTTTAGTAGACATTTTGTAAGCAAACTTGTCACATACCATCAACGTTCAACATAAGCCGTAAAGAAAATAAAATTAGAATTTTCTCAACTTACAATTTCAGTAGGATTGAGAAAACACAGGAATCGCGTTCTTAAAAAATAGTTGATAGAAGAACTAGATTAACAAAATAAACAAAGTTTTGCCCCTGCATTCTAGACGGAGCTTAAATTTGTAGATTGTTCGCTTCAAAAAGATGATATAACTTTGTATGGCATATTTTCAAGAAAGAAAAAGTCAAAGCAAACCCGAATATCTTTTCCAGGATTCCTTTGTTTAGAATTACCCGCCTACTAATTTATTGAAGATGTAAATATTTTATCTTTTTAACTGTAACAAAGAGAAATATTCATAAAAATGCATGCATGATAACCTGAGGCAACTCAGTAGTGCCAGCTGTGCGTGTTGGTTTGACTATCCGACTTAGTATTCTTCAGTCTTGCACTTGTCCATATATCCGCGATTCATTTTTAGCTCCCGCGTTTGCCATTCGGCCGACGCTCCGGCTCCGGCTCCAGCTGTTCAGCCTTCTGCTTCTCTGTCACATTGTCTGCTTTTCGTTGGCATATCCCGAGCAAGCCTCATTTCTATCAGTCTGTTCCCCATTCGCATGTCTCTACGTCAGTCTGTTCCGCCCGCCCTCCGCTTTCTCTCATCTTATGTTCCTTTCAACGGCCATTTATTCGCCATTTCCATATTTCATATCTGAACTTTCACTCATCGTCTTTGTCCGTCTGTCCAATTCCCATAGCGTGTAGATAAACTGTCGTCTCTTTATCCCCGGTGAATTTGCATTTTATTTATTTGCTCCCTCATTTTCTTGACTATGGCTGCATACAATTCTATTCGTTCGTTTTTCTTTTACTTTTCTCCACTTGCCCTCCAATGGCCCTCCATTTTCCTTATACATAGTTCATCCCTTCAGCAGTCTGTTGGCTTGCCCGTTAACCCTGTTCACAGTTCTTTCTTAAACACATCCGTCATCGCAAGTCTTTTTTCTCGTTTGCCGATCTTCTTCATCTGGTTGGACTCAATTTTTTAGTTCTTCGATCGCATCTTCCTGCTCGTCTTACATTTGTACGGGTGTTTTAACCCACCTATACTCTCGTACATTGTTGTGTCGTCATTCCTTCTAAAGGAACGTCTGCTTCTTTATTTATCCTTTTGTTCTTTATACTCATCAATGAACTTATTGGACAATCATTCTGTCCGTCTGTCTATAAATCTATTCATTCTTGTATATCTTTCTTTTCTTTACTTTATTATTTGTGCTAATTTGCTTATCTTATCGTTTATTCCTCTGTCCGTCTGTCAAAGTGTACAAGGTGGTCTTGTCGAAGGCATAGACTATTTTAATTCATTTATGTTAATAATATTATATATAAGAATCTTACCGCTCATTCATTTTAATACGCTTTATATAAATTCTATGATGATTTTTGTCTTGTCCATCTGTTCGATTGATTTGTCTTTATTTAGTTATTCCCACAAGCATTGTTCATTAATCAATATTCAAACATGTATTTACTCAATGGTAAGCTAGACGCAAATATATTTTATCCTGATGAGTAAGTTGAGGGTCGATATTTATGCTTTAAATTGCACTTGTTTCATTATTTATTGAAAAAAGATTATTTAAGACAAAAACAAAAAAAAAAAAAAAAAAGCAAAGAGAAAAAAAAAAAAAAAAAAAAAAAAGAGAAAAAAGAAAATAAATAAATAAATAAAACTGTATTCTCCTTTATCTTTCGATTAGCTATCATTTCATTCTGCATCACTGGCAGCAGCCANAAGCAAAGAGAAAAAAGAAAATAAATAAATAAATAAAACTGTATTCTCCTTTATCTTTCGATTAGCTATCATTTCATTCTGCATCACTGGCAGCAGCCACATGCTGTATTGAAAATAAAGTTAATAAAAAAATCACATACAACATTTAGTCTCACCAAGATTAAACCACTTTAGTATGATCAACTGCACATACCATGTGTTCAGTGTTCAGTGCAATTCACCTATTGGTTTCCGTATCTCTATATTTTTTTTTTATATTTTTCTGTTTTTTTTATGTTTTTTTTATTTTCGAATTTCCACTTAATTCTGCTATTCCGGCTTTTGGGTTTTTTCGCTGTGGCCAGCAAATTGTGTGCTAAGAAAATTGTGTAAAATACATATACAACAATAGAAGACTGAGTTATTTTTTTTGGTTGTTTTTTTTTTTGCTTTTCCAAAGAATGAGGAAAAAGAGAAGGGAAAGAAAAAAATTAAGAACGGTGATTACCGCAGCAATAAACAAACTTATTGAGAAAGAAATAAACGAATTTACGGTTTATTTGCTCGAAATTCTGCACCTTTTTCAAATAATTGCAGGTATTAACTGAGATATATCCAAAAAAAAAAAAAAGAAGAGTCCAAAGAAGAAAGCTATCAAAGGAAACATTGAACTTTTTCACAAAGGAGAAAAAGAGAAAAAAAAAGCAATAACGATGAGCATATACGAACTCAAGCATATGATGACGGTAAGGAAACAGGAAATGGGATATAAATGGAAGAAAAAAATTAAAAATAAAATAAGAAAAAAGAAATTAAAAATAAAATTGAAAGAAGAACTGTTTGCGTCCATAAACAGAGCGATATACCCGAGCTATTGTTATAATAGAGCAGAGGAAGACATTAAAATGGTAAATGGAGTAAATTGTTAGCAATAATTTGAAATTATTTTCTCTTTTATAATCTTTCTGTGTACTTTTTATCGTATAATTCTTTTTTTTTTTATTTATTTATTTTTGTTCTCATTGTCCCGTACAATGCAATTCATATAATGCACGTTTCGTGTATTGCTTATGACAGCATAATAAATAATTTCTTTTTTTAAATATTTTCAATAGTATGGTACGTATGATATATGTTTATTAATTAGTTTACTCATACGTCGTGGTGAACAATTAATTCTCAATTTTGTCAAACAATATAGAAATCATCGTACAATTGTTATTTTTGTGAATTTTCTTCAAATAAAAAATTTGAAAAAAAAAAAACTAATTTTTTAATTTATTACTTTCATATATACAACAATCTTTGTCATGTACATACATTATCTGCATGTTATATATGATCATTTTCTGTGCTTTTTAAATTTGTATGCATAATGATTTATAATCTGCATGCAGAGCGAGCGACAGAGAGAGAGAGAGAGAGAGCGAGACAGTCTAATGTAATGGAGTTCTTTTGTTTTTCTTTTGTTATTCTCGTGTACATGTACACACAACATCAACACACAAAGAGTAGTTAATTAAAAAGTTCACAATAAAGTAGACGGAGAATTTTATATGCCTAGACTTAAATAGTTTTAATTCCATCTCTATGGTAGACATAAAATTGTTGTGTGTTAGCAACTTTTCACGTAATCAATGCTCAGAATTATTTTCAATTTTTGATTTCTTTTAAATTGAGCTTATTTTCAGTGCAAGGTTTAGAAGATTTTTGATCAATTCAATGTCTTATCTTTCCGCCTTGATCAACATTTGCATGCGCCACCGAACTATTTTCCCTATCGCTTGCAATTTGTGAATGCCACGACTTGAAAAGTTGTTCCCTTTCGCCGCGTATCCGTTTTTTCACATTTCCATAGGGACAAGGGCCTTGCTTACTAAGTGATTCATTTCTCGATGCACGCAAGTAGTAAGGAACTGCATGTGATACGTAAGCCGCATGGATTAGCGCTTCCGAATGTCGTGAAACATGTAGAAACATAACCTTGTGTTGCCTGTTTCTTTCTGACCATTTTTTGGACAGCGAATAGTTCAAATCGATAATTGTTGTGCGTAGCCTTTTTTCTAGACTGCAACAAATCATTCCCTCCCTATCCATCATACACAGAATCTCAGTCAGTTTCGGAATCGCTCTAGGCGGTACGCCTAGCCGAGTTCCGTTCGCATCATTCCAGGGAAAGATATGACTGCCGGCATATGATCCCCTTTTGACATAAAGTTCTGCATGTTCACCGCTTTCCTTCCATTATCCTGTTATATGAAAATTGTATTGTTGTGAGTTGAACAACTTTTTCAGATGTCAACGAAACAAAATGATGCCAATGACACGATTCAACAATAATTAAATTACATGCCATGGCCATCTATGGCATATTTCAGTTTCGTATTTGCACAGCTGGTACATTCCTAGCTGAAAAGTTATATTTTTGTATTGCTAGTATTAGTCGCACTCCGGGGATATCCGGGTATTATAAGCGTTGATTATAAGTGTTTACAAGATCGAGATCTTGTAGCAAGATCACTGAAAAAAATGTAAGCAGAATACGGGAAACTTAAATAACTTGAATGTGCCGGCCTTCATAATCATTCATCGATCCGTCTGGGAAACGTTTTGCCACAAAAAACCATAATACATAAGCACTTAATATAACTTACTTTCGAAAAAAATCATAGTGAAAAATAGCTTAATTTAAAGTATTTCTAGGAAAGCAAACATTAAAAAAATATAGAGGGATGACATGAGTCTATGAATCCGTATCACTAACCCTTAAAAGTAATTTAACTACAAAGAAAAGAAAGAAGAATTTAAACTCATTTGGAGGCAAAACCTAAGTTTGCAATTATGTCTTCAATAAAATGATGGACGGACAGACGTACAATACGTTTTGATTTCTCATATCAAGGGATAGATGTATCCATTACAAGTATTTGATAAAGTTACCGCACTTCCCGTAGCGGTTATACGCGGGAAAGGTTTTTTTACCAAATACGTTGAGAAGTAAATAAAACAGAATTCGAATGTGCGTTTAATTTTTTGCTTCATTTCATATGAAAATTGTGTTTATTCATCATAACTGTGCGAGTTTTCCGCAGCCTTCTGGAATACCTTAAGATCCACAATTGTTGAAAATGGTTTTCATGCGTACTCGGTTGTGTGCACATATTCGAGCAAATTTTATGCTGGAACGAATATTTGCGTATTCGTGTGCGTATGTTTGTGCTTGCGTAAATATAAGTGCTTGTTGAAGGAAATATTACATTTTTTAAGTACACAATATATATGCACATCCGATACCAACCAAAAAAAAACTGCTAAACATTTTTATATAAATTGCATGCAATGATTATGAAAAGCAACTCGCCTCGTAACCTCATAACCATCACTATAAGTAATTGTGAATATTTTAAGGTGTCAATACACTTTCTTTCAATTTCTTTCCCCATTTTTTACCGCAATTGCTTGCAGTATCACAGGAAGTACATGAAAAGTACCGATGACGCATTTGCGTAACAATTTTTCATACGTTACGATTGCAATTGAAAGAGAGAATAGTGATAGAAGAAGAAGGAGAAGAAGAAGAAGACGATGATAATACTACGAGTTTAGGTTATCCATTTACGCCGTGTAAATTCCTACCACGGGGTTAACGTTTTTTCTTTTTTTTTTTTGTTTTCGTTAAAAGTTTTCCATTCAATTCTGAATCTTTTCACACGATAAGTGCCATCATACGTTATATGTGTAGTAAGTGACAAGTAAGCTATTGTAAATTCCTCTCATCACACATAAGTAGCAGACATTTCAAAATAAAAATGAACTCAAAGATATGTCGAAAGATAAATAAATGCAAAAAAAAAAAAAAAAATATGCTTCTATCCGTAATACCATAGTAGTGTTGATTAAAAATTAAGTAAATTAAGAGTTAAGAAAACAAATTTTTATTAAAGTTTTGATCTAAATATATGCTGTCTGTATGTCTATGGCTGTATGGTATACATTTAGATGTGTTAGATATATACATAGGCTGTAGATAGACTAGCAATAGCAATAAGAGATTGAGATCTTTCGGAATTTTTCATCTGTCAACAAAATCCCGGGATTATATCAACGTAGCGCATAAAATTTAAGAAAAAATAAAAGCATTGTAGTCGGGCAAAACCGAATATTTACTACCCCACATCACATCTTCTATTACAATTCTTCAGTTATTTTCGTCATAAAATACGAAAAACTCCACGCAAAACCAGCCCTGCTTTTATTGGGAACCCTTATAACGAAAGGGGTCCAAAACGTTATTTGACTTGGCTGTAATTTAGCAGGATTAAGTTTTTATATTGTTTTCCAATTCTCTCTTGTTTCCGTCATTTATTTCTCAATTTTTCTAATCTTAGGACGAGCACGAAGTGATCGAAAGTCTGCCACTCGCTGTTTGACTCTGCCGGCGACCATGAAATGCGTCGTTACATAATTTTGTTAAGTGAGACGTGAGAACTTGTGTACAAGAACATTCGCTAAGCTTTCCTAACTACTAAAAATCACAAAATGTGGTATCAAGAGCGAAAGTTAAAGCCAAAGTTTGTTTTTTATACTCACCACTGAACCCAGCACCCAAAAAGAATCTTCCGAGACCCTATAAAATATATATATTCTTAATCAGCATGAAATTCTGAATTGATTAAGCCATGTCTGTCCGCGTGTACAACTGCTTGAGCGCGTCCCTGGGGGGTTATGTGCGTTCTTGCCACTTTCCTGGTCGCGAAAATAAAGATATGAACTTCAAATTTGATAGAAATATGGGAAGGTGTTGCACGCAGGTTGGTAGTAAAAATGGGCGAAGTTGATTAGAGCACAAACCCCGCAGTGAAGCCTAAACTGAAGATAGGGGGCTGAAGTTTTTCACTTTTACTTTAGGGAAAACCTTGCTGTTTATGTTCATACGCACACAAAGTTTGAAATGATAACATTTTCTCGTTGTTTTTTTTTTTTATTTTTTGAGGTTTTATCCTTACTGATCATAAGGTAGAGAAGAGAGAACGTTTGAAACTATTTCGTTTATTCCTGAAATGAAGAAATATATTACTTACCTAAAAATGCGATAGTCCTAAAATAAATATGGCGGACGTAAGGACTTGGTGGGTTAATTTTTTCTTTATAATATCAGCAATTCAATCGATCAAATGAAAGGACTTGGAGAGTAGAAGGCGTGGTAGATTAATTTTTCTCAACAATATGTTTCAGTGAAGTAAAAAGCGAAAGCTAAATTTTATCCCATTGATTTTGTTGCGAGAATGAATAAAAGCAAAGACTTAAAGGTGCTCGGTATGGCTTGAAGTGGGCCCGAGCCGACTATAATTTTCTTACGCTTTTTTCTTCTGAAAGGTTTTATGTAAAATGTATGATTATAGGACAAAACGTCTGGAATTTGCTATTGACCAACAAAAGTGAAATTAATTCTTTTTTCATTTAAGCCAACTAGTACAAAATCCAATTCTCCGAAGAGAAAATTTTTTCTCTTTTTTAGTACTTCAGATAAAGAAGTTAAAACGATAGCATATCCAGACCAACCCACCATTAGACGCTCTCCACAATTTTGCAACAAGTTTTTCAAAGCACAATATTGTAGTGGCAGAGGGGAAGGTTTTAGTGGGCGATCAGTTTGCAAACGATTCAATTGAAGGCTAAAACATAACTAATGCACCAAATTTGTAGCTTGAACGTAAACATACATCGATAGATATCAGCCAGATGGACGGATAGACAGGGTTAACTCGCTTGAGAAAAAGATAATTAAATAATTGATACACCGGGTTGTGAGGTTTTTCGCTCACCTGCAAAAACTTAATACATATACCCCTGCGTTAGGAGGGAAAATACCAGAGGTTCCCTTGAAAAACCTGGCACATGATTTAAATGCGAGAAAAATTATTCTTCGACTCATGTGAGGTGAGCATATGACTACCATATTCAACTTAGTTTCCGCAAATTGAGCTTTAAAATAACTAAATGGAATTTTTCGATTGTATTTAATTTCCTATCGCTTGCCGGTAGCTTGAAATTAATTAAATTCTTCTTTTTATTAAACTCTCGCGTAAGCGTATTGTTGCGCTCTATGCAAAGCATTTTGTATATAAATATCTGTAGGGGATGTTAATATTTGTTATATCCAAAACATGACCAGAATCAGCAACGAATAAACAACAAATATGAAAACAATTAAACGAAGAATAACAATCACAAACACACATCAATAAAAAACAAAAAAAAAAAAGCATATATTGACATATGGAAAATATTGAGTTTTATTTTATTTTTGATTGTTGAAATAAACGTTTCGTATATTTGTAAAAATTTTTTGTTAAAAAAAATTTGGTGTCGTGCCTAACAAAATGAAGGAAATAAGTTCGCAAGGAAATAGAATTATGAACGCCTGCGACAAAATATCCGAAAATATTTCTTGTCCAGACTTTTCTCATCTATTTAAGAAGATGAAGCCAATCAATTTGGAAGAAAATATTATGTATGCCGTCAGGAGGATACTCATGAAACCCGTTATGACGAAGAAGGTGGGAAAATCGGCCAGCTTAGTAAAACAGTTGAACCACGAGTTACGTGCAAGATTGAAAGGGGGCGTTCCGCGCATTGTTCGGAGATATGTATCTCATTACAATCGTATTATCAAAATTTTTAAATTTAGTTAGTGCAGGTTCGGCGATGCCACAGTGATTGAAATTTTATAGTGTATAAAAAATCGACTTTTTCTTAATGAAAACGAACAAAAAAAAAAAAAAAAAATTAATAAAAATGTAAAGATAAATATAAGTTTTTTTATGTACATAAATATATACATGTCTTGAAGAGTTTACCTATTGCATACAATGTTGAAGAGTAATTGAAGAGAATTTCATCTTTAAACCATTTTCCAAAATTTGCCTCGAAAGGTATCTAACGCTTTCATGAACTCTCGTCATTTTTTCTCTATTCAAATGCAACTTTGCTGCCGACGACACGAGAATCTATTTTTATATTCCAGCTATAAAAATTAATCTGATCCTGGCCATCTTCGCGGTAAACGTAAAACGTAGATTTTCGAAAGCCGAAAATGATAAGAAAGAAAATTTGTTAGGAGCTCAGGACTGAAATTCTATAGTGTAGTTACCAGAATTTTGGAAAAGTTCAATGCAAAAGTTTTCTTGAAATCCATGTAGTAGTTACTCATCTAAAATTTCCTTTAACGGGGGTCGAACCAACCAATAATTTCATTTCATGACTGCACCTAGTCCTACTTATATCGTCGAACCCTTGGAACATTTCTGTCAGCATAAGATTTCAAGATGATTAAGCCAAGCGGGTTTTTCCTTCCCGTTCTCACCTGTAGCTGGATGGAAGCCTTGAGATGACAAAGACCAAAGGGGAAGCTTCAAAACTGAAATAGATTTTCGTTTTAGGTTTACATGTCATGGTTCCAAGTCGGAATCGGAAAATCATTTTGAAAACGAACTTCCTTATAGTGTTAAGAAGTATATCAAATAGATTCTCCTGTAACTGAAAGTAAATTTGTTCAGGGGATTGTAATAGTGTTGGGCAACGATATTTCCGATCGCTCCATGGTGGGCATTAAACTTTCTCTTAATCTATATTTTAATTTCACTGGTTTACTTTATATAGGGCAGCAGCGAAGGACTGGCATATACTTTGTTGTTCCCAAAGAAAAGGAAAGAAGAACTCCGTTCCAACAAATGTGCGCTTGTCCTTCCTTTGTCTTGCACCATTCAGGAAACCCAAAACTCACCTCATCTTTTCATAATTAAAACTAAACGCACCCCAAGTCGGTATTTTAACCAGAGGTAAACATACTTTAAAGATTCGGTGAAGCGTATTCTTTGATGTTATAAATGGAGATACGGATACGATACGACATACTAGGGCCAAATTGGTCTGGTTTTTTCTTAATATAGTTCTAATAAAAAGAACACAAAAAGATTAATATTCCCTGACGAAAATAAGTGAAGAATTGCTTTAGGAGAAGTCGCATAGGGTATCTAACGACAAACAGTTGTGTTTTAATTTTTTTTAAATTTCGGAATTATGACAAAGTTAATGCGAGACTCACTAGGCGAGTATAAGAGCTTTTCCGTTGCATTATAGAAATGATGCATAAAATCCATATATTTCAAGACAAATCAAGCTGCAGTTGGTCTCCGGCTGAATATAATTTACAGTCTCACGAGATGTAATCCCCTTAGGATAAGATATTTTTCTGGGCCCTGCACCACAATTTTCGGTTCTTCGTATCTTTTCTCGACTGGAATAAAAGTAATCAATCAGCTCATTATGGAAGTCTTTGAGTACTTCATACTATTTGTATGCCCGTCTGCTTGCCATGCAAATCCTGGCCGCAGGTTTTTCACCACATTTTCTGCGATTCGATTAAAAAATATTTGTTTGAAATACAAAACTTAAGGTAGGCTTTTTGTTTAAATATTATTTTCATTGTAAAAATCACAGAGAGAACTCCAAGTAAGACGATGAACAAAAACAATATCAAAGGATTGCGCTTTAATTCCATATGTAACCAAACACCACAATTATCTCAAGGCATAGAAAAAATGGACATTTTTTTTGCCTACACGTTTTCAACGATAAATTCAAATGATGGATATGTAGAGATAGGGTCTGAATTAAATATAAATCTGTTTTTTTTTTCTTTTTTTTTTTTAGTACATCCTTTATATCATTATTACGTTATGCAGCTATTAATAAAACGGAGTAATTATTTTCATTCATTTAACAAAAAAAAAAAAAAAAAAAAAGCAAAATTTTAATGAATTTACCACAAAAAAAACAAAAAAAAACAAAAAATGTTCCGAGAAAACATACGCATGCAGATAAAATATTTGTACGCTTATATGTGCGCAAATCTCATTTTATTATAACAATATTATTTAACTGATTTGTAAATATTAAACCGCCCACATTTGTATAAAGCCATAGATTTATATATTTGTGTATATAAATAATTAAAAATATATATATATATATATATATCGTATATATATATATATATATATTTAGCAGATTTTTTAAAATGCGGTTTCAATGTTTCGGTTTTTCCGGTCAACCAGTGACTTAATTATATTCTATATTAAAATAAATTTTTGCAAAACTTTAATGAGTCGATAAAACAATAAATTAACAGACATGTATACATATATGTGCACACGAGAACATATGAGTAAAGTATAATAACCGACATCAGTGCAAACTAGAGAAAAAGTAAAAACAATTTTATTAAATTATAAACCGAAAGCATATATATATATATACATATAAACAATTCATTTGTACTCAAATAAATAAATTTAATGAAGAACTTTAGCTTTGCTCTCCAATGAAGAAGAATATTAAAAAAAAAAAAGGCTAATAGCCTTTGAAGAATATTTGCACTAAAAGGATAGCAAGAATATGATGCTCAACTATTAGTGTACATCAACAGCAACAACCACTTCTGGTATCTTTTTAAATGTGTTTGTGTTTTTTTTTTTTTTTTTTTTTTTTTTTTTTTTATGTTTGGGTTGGAGTACGTGCTTAACCGACTGTTCTCAGCTTATGCTTTATGACACTGCTGGTCTTTTAAAGTGTTATCATCTTATTGTTGCTAAAGTTCTTGTTCGTGTGTTAATACAAAAGATATGGGGGCTCTTGAGAGATAAGTTCTTTTTTTCATTTTTATGTTTTTTTTTATTTTTTTTTTTTCCCAAGTTAAATAAGCCTCTCAACGGTGAAAACGATAAACTGTGAAATAATTCCATAAGCTTAAGTAAAACTTTTCTTCTTTTTTTTTTTGCTAAAACGACAAGTATTTCTTTATGGTGGCATACGTGTGCAGAAGAGCTGGCTACTCAATCTAAGCAATGAGATTAGATTAAATTTAATCGGGTTAATCTGAGATAATGAAATATTTAGTTGAAATATTGTTGACAAAGCAAGTATTAATTCAAGTATTAAATGCAAAGAACATTTGCTGCACGTAGTCTAAAAAGTTTTAAGCCTTAACGAGGTCAAGGTTCATTAAATTATTCTATAAATTTAATTAAGTCATTTACTTAAATCTTATTCACTTATGGTCTCAACAAAACAGGTGAGCTTTTTTACATTTTATTTTATTGAAAAAAAAAAAAAAAAGTAAAAACATTGTAGTGAGCCATGAGTCACTATTAAATACCCTGCACCGCCCTACAGTTATTCGTATAACTACTTTTCAAATTAAAACATTATATGGGAAGTGATCGAAAAAGTGTTTCGATCCGAACCATTTTCAATAGCATTCATCCGTGGGCCAAAGCATGTTAACCACGTCAACCAAAGTTCGTGAAAACTTTTCAAAAACTGCGATCCGCATGCTGAATGCAATTACAAAGGGATTAGATGAACAGACTAAAAGGGAGAGGGTGGCGAGTGAGAGGGGGACGAGGGGGGTGGGGGAGATATATTTTTTCTTTACTATTTTACACTTCACGCTTGATTTACCCTTATTTCATTTGGGCCATTTACCCCAATTTTTTTATAACAAATTAATGCTTTTGGTTTCAAACAGTATTTTTCTTCCTATCTTTTTCTTTCAACTATTTAATGTTTATTAATGAACATGAAATATTAATTTCTTATTTATTGTAAAATGTAAATATTTTTTTATTATTTGTATCATGTGTGTGTAGTACAAAGTTAACAGAAACTTATTTTTCTATCCTATGTTTTCAAAACATACTTAACAGTTATATATAAGTTAAGAGCGAAATGTGACTGTGTCAGCCATCGCCAATGCCCATTAGGAACTCAAACATATCTTCATATATAAAAATACTAAAAACTGCAGGATAAAATTCTTAGGTCGTTAATATAATGTGCAATGTTATGTAATATACATTTAGTCTATTGTCTACAAACTCCATCTTTGACGACTCAATAGTATACAGCCGTCTACTTGTGTTAAGCATAAAGAATTTTCCCAGCAATAAGTGACAAACGGATATGATTAAAATGATATACAGACAGAATATATATATATATACATATATGCAGACAGAATATACATATATATATATATATATATATATATATATTTGGTGAGTATATATTCAATGCATTTCTGAGGGTAATTTTTGCGTTCTATCAGCAAAAGATGCGTATGCGAACGTTATTGGGGTGGATAAAAAAATTTGGTTCGGCTTTAGATTTAGTTTAAGGCACTTATCACTTGAACCGACGACATTTTTCGGAGGCAATTTTTGAGAGCTTTTTTACTTTTGAGGCAAAGAGGAATCGAATAAGACCGCAGATTGTGAGATGTACTGGTAACTGTGATGCCTTTACCGATCCAGTATTCTCTATAGCGCTGAGCACAAATCAATAGTAACTAAAGCCGGCAGCTAGCGGGTTGGGATTTGAACTCGGGTATGCTAATTTGGAAATGGCGCACCTTCTTAGGCTATACTTTTTCTATTGTTCTTACTTTTTATTACACACATCTTAGAGAAGAGGGATCAATAAATGCATGTACGCTAAGACTGGAGATTTTCCTCACTCTTTTGTATAACAATGAAAACTCAAGTAAAAACAGACCGTCCGACGTAAGGACGAAGGGCGAGATAAACTTTACCAACGCCGTTGCCTGCATTGGACAATGCAGAATAACTCAAAACGTTATAAACGCGTAATTTTTTAAACTACTACCTTATGTAATGAGTGACCGTAAGAATCATCCAACCCAATCAATTGTAATACAATTGGCGAAAAAAAATATGTCAATACGTATACAGTATTTTCATCAAAATACCTCAAAATTTCCGACCATTTGGAGGAAAGCAGAGCTGGATAGCTTTGGATAGGACTAAGAGAAACAGACAGTCAGACAGACTTAGATAAATTTTGAATATGACTCTGAATCGATTGATAAAACACAAAATTCTGGATAAGGCGTACATTCTCAAAGGCTTATAACAGTGCATCTAGTGTACGGAGTAGGGCGTAAAAAAGACGACTTTATGCAATAAAATTTTTATTATTGGTTTTTGTAGGCATTTATGAAATTAAGTGTCAGTGTTTGTTTACCTATAATTCATTATAATTCATTTATTGCTGCTCATATCCTTAGTGCATTAATAACAACGACTGTTATCAAAAAAGTTTTAATTATTTCACGTCATTTTTATCTAAATGTTTGCGGTTTCGCAATATGAAAATAATTTCCGCGTCTAATAACGTCTTTAGAAAATGGCTTGTAAAATAGATGCACAATTATGTACGTAATTACTTGACTTGAATATATCGACGGTTTACCCCCCTTCTTCTTCATTTCTCAACTCGCATACATTTATCATATACTTCTTGATTCCTCAAGTTACTCATGTCGCAATTTATCAATTTCGTTACGAGTTTAATTATCACAAAAATTTGTTTGCATTTATAACGCCGTACTTACTGTAAC
Source organism: Glossina austeni (assembly GCA_000688735.1). NCBI lineage: Eukaryota > Metazoa > Arthropoda > Insecta > Diptera > Glossinidae > Glossina > Glossina austeni. The sequence continues at coordinate 429,297 of KK502579.1, forward strand.
TAGAAACAAAAGGCATACTAACTTTATTACACCTTTTGTGTCATAAAGATATGAGAAACATTTCTGTGTACATCCATCCATCCATTTACACGTTCTTGCCCGACTTTCCCATACTTCAAATTTGGAAGCAGACTTGATTTCGTAGTTCAACGAGATCACTTGGAAGAAAATGGGAAAAAATTATTTCTTATTTCCATTAAAATTTATTAGGATATATGTAGAGGCTCACAAGCGCTAATGAAAAATTTTCAAACGACACACAAGATTTTCATAAGGAAAGTTTTACAAAACGTATATATATTTGTCTGAGATGAGAGGAAGAAAAAAGTGCGTATTGAGGCGAGGAAGACTTTCTTTCTCTTCTTTTTCTTACCGTTTTATAAGTACATGTGCACATATATTTATATATATATATATATAAATACATATGTGTATATATATATGTTATATGCTACACGTGTCTAAATGGAGCTCATATGACTGTTATGGTTGGGGAAGAGAGTAGAATTTATGATTGTATTGCTCTTCATGTTAAATTAATAAAATATGATTTAAACTTTTTTTCCTTTTTTCAAGTTTATGAAGTTCGCTTGAGTCAGATAAATAAAAAGGAAATTGTTATTAAAATTTATTAATTGATGCAAAAGGAAATTGAATTGAGAATAAAATAATTTAAAAACAATTTATTATTATTTTTATTTAAATTAAGGACAAATAAGACTTTGATATGCTGCTTCAGCGCAAGTAGAATTCGTACTGAAACACCATTTTTATAAGCGAATACTACTGCTTTTCATAGCATTTTAAGTTATGCATGTAATTGGAAGTGGGATAGAAGCTAATCTTAGTAAGATTACGCTTAAGGTTATGCGATCTACGATTTCGGTATAACTTAAGGTTATGGTTAACGTTAGGTTTAAAGTTAAAGTTACAGTTAAGATTAGAATTACGGTTAAGGTTAACATTACGATTAAGTTTAAGCTCAAGTCTACTATACATTTTTAATTGCACACTTAACCTTAGGTCCGAGTTCAGGTTTAATATTACGTTTAGGATAAGTTTAAGCTAATATTTATCTTAAGTTTACGTTTAATGTCCAAATAAAAATTAAATGTTAATGTCAAGGCTACAGTTCACATTTAGGTTAAAGTCAATATGAAGACTAAAGTAAAGTCAGATTTAATTGGTAACCGTATGGTTAAGTAGGCCTTTCGTTAAAATAGTCTTTCTTTAAGGCTAAGTTTAGAGTTTAATATTCATTTAAAGCTAGTAGCGCGATAAAAATTAGGATTAAGTTTAAGAGTAAAATCAAGTATAAGATTAAGCTTACGTTTATAGCTGTGGGTGTGCAACTAGTGCTATGATTAAAGTTAAGGTTAAAGATAATGTCAGCAAAAAGTTTAAGGCTAACCGTAACGTGCATGTTGAACTTTTTAGGTTTAGGATTAGGTTATGATGAGATTAACATTGAACTTAAGCGAGGATTAATGTGCATTACGATTGTATGATGTGGGCGTTCTTTTAAAGCCTTACAGTAATGCTTCAATTGTGTGCATAGGGTGCATAAGGGCCATACAATATCAATGCGATTGCATTCTTGAAAGCGTCACTGAAATTATTCTCATCATCAAACTGTGCACACATTGAGGTAAGCATAAAACTATATAAATTATTTATAGTGATTAAATTTTTTTAATTAGTTTATTTAAATATGCATTTACCAATTTAACTACATATTATTACTAAAAGTCAGACTGTACAGTTTAATTTTTTATTTTATCCATTGTTAGCGTACATCCAATATCAAAAACGAGTTCATATGAACCCGTACAAATATTCATGTCTTCTCATTAATTGTTATTCAACCGGAATATTAAAAATAAACATCGTATGAAATACAAAATAAAAAAAAGAAGAAGAATTTATTTAATTATTTTAACATTTGCAGCAAATATTAAATAAATGAAGTTCCGAAAGTTGTCATCGCCATATGAAAGAATTTCAATAATTTTAAATTCCAAAGCACGCTACACGCTATATAAAAAAATAAAAGTACACCCTAATGGACTGTAGCAACTACGGTAGACGTCTGTTCATAAAGAGATTAATATAGTTTTAGGATCTAATTGCATAAATGTGTTTGTTGGGCAGTACATTATCTATATGCCAAATGGGATGCAATGAGCAATTGCTCATTAATTATATCTATGTGCGTAAAAACTTCATGAAGAAATGTATGGAATTAATATTAATGCACAAGCATAATGTGGATGCTATTGTACGTGCACTGCTGTCATGAGTAAGCAAAAAAACAAACGATGTCAGCAAAACAAATTCTATGTTAATTCTGTTAATGACACGTCTAACAGTGATAGAGACAGTGATACAGCCTAAGTTCAATTAGTTTCATAGTCAAAGCATAAATTAAAATAAAACAATCAAAAACACTATGGCGCACCATAAAATACCCTACACCACCTTGCAGATATTCATGTAACGGCTTTCCAAAAGGAGGCGTTATATGGGAAGGTCCGATGTGAAGCCTCGTCAATTTAAAAAATTGCTGTCTGTAGGTAGAACACAAAAAACAAAGCGGATAGAAGAAGAAGACAAGCTTAAATCGGTTCAGAAAGACGCCTTGAATCTCGATCCGTATAAGAGAAGATAGATCTATCTCCAGCCCCTCTGCGAATACATCCGTGCAAGCTTAATATACCCTTGAAACACAAGTGTTATAGGGTATAATCAGCAAAGCCGTGTATATAAACAACACCTTTTCTATAACAGTGCACACTTTCTTTAGAAAACCGTGCAAAAAAAAATCGTTAGCAAAACTAGATGGAACATATGGTATATTTGGAGATATGTTCCAGAATTAAAAAAAAATACTTTGCAGGCAAAAGAACTGTGAATACTTTCCCAAAAAACCGTGCAAAAAAAGTGCTAATGAAATCGGTATTACATATGTATGCAACAAAAGCAATACATTTTTAATACAAAAAAAAAAAAAAAAAATGAATACTAGTTTACAGTGAAAATTTAATCCATAAGTACAACGTATGACAGTTTAAATTAAAATTAATTCAAATTAAAACAAAAATCAATTTCGCGACTATTCATCGCTACTTGGTAGCAAACGTGCACGTTTATCGTGGAGTGAACAAAAATTACTCTCATCAGTAGATGTACCCAGCAGATAAGCCCAGCACAAGTCTCGAGTTTGATTCAAATGAAGAAGAGTTTTGTTCATCATTAGCGGTCAAATAGTTGTAGACCAACTGACTAACACATTTGGGGGCATAAACCGAGCGACACCTGATTACGGTATTCCCGAAATTGTGCTAAAAGCTTAAATGGAAGGTTCTGTAGCACTGCGCCAAAATTAGAATTAAGAATAAAATTTTTTTAGGAATTCTTGCTACAGCAAAAAAATTCTTTTAAAAATTTTATTTGCTTTCAAAATCGGATAAAAAGCCTCCATTCAACATTGTTATAGTGCAAGAGTGTTACGATCAGATTAATGCTTTTCTAGCATTTCGATGCGTATTTTGCATAGAGATTTCTCAAGGGGCTCAAATACGCTTCAGTTTCCGTAATGTCCTCATCTTTCGATTCAAATCTCAAACAGATTATGTCCGCCAAAGGCCACGCCCGGATAATACGGCGACAAAGATGCGGCGCATTTCAAAAATTTAATTTCATGCATTTTGGTCATTGTGTGGTGGTGCACTGTCTGCAAACGCAATGAACATTTGGAAAACAGCCTTTCCGTGACAACATTTTCATAGAAAATAGTGAGCAGAATGTCTTTGTGTATCTCTAAAGCATCAGCTATACCTTCTAGCTTTACTTTTCGCTTATGGAAAATAGTTTTCAGAATTTTTTTAATGATTTCTAATGCAAACAATTTGTTTCTTGACCGTTCACTGTGCTCAGCATAATTGTTGCCTGTGAGATGTTGTATAAAAGTAGCAAACCATCGATAAATTATTGATTTGGACAGCGAAGAGTTGCTATCACACTTGTCAATCCGACGCAAACTTCGAACGCTATGTTATCCCATCCCATCAAAAAGCAATATTCAGTCAACTTACGAACAACGAAGAACGCTTACAGATATACTTTGCATGTGGATGACATTTTGAACGGTATAGCCATGCAGTTACTTATATATACGGCTGTCTGCCCTGGCTTGTCAAATCGTACATAGGTCTATGATCCTTTCGACTAATTAGTCGTCTATGTTTTATCCGCCTATGTGTTCGTTCGTCTTGCCATCTGTGTAGCTTTCCATTTGTTTGTTTCCAGCTACGCCTATTTTTCCAATCGTAGTTCATCCGACTATCTCTCCATTCGGTGTACTCTGCTATGCATCATCTAATCAGTACATTATCTATTAATTGGTTCCCCAGTTCTATCCTTAAACGAATTTGTTTATCTATTATGCCGTTTGAATATCGATACGTGCTTCTGTCGATCTGTAAATACTTTGCATTTATCCATCCGGAGTTTATTCGTGCATACCAATCATTTGTATTTTTATTATTCATTTATTCACACCGTCCTCAAGCCGTCCAACCGTCTACATATTAGTTCGTTTATGTTTCCGTCCATCCATCCATTTATCACTTGTCTGCTTTCATGATCTCGTCCCCTCTTCGCTTGTCTACTCACCACGTCTTCAATTTATTAACAGAACTGCCTGTTTACATGCTTTTTCATTCATAGGTCCGTCATTTATTTGCGGATCAGTTCGTCTATTTATTCAATGGGCCGCTTTTTTTTGTACCATCTGTACATATATTTTTTAAAATTCCAAAAAAAGCAATAGTCTGAGGCACAGTGGAATTGTTGGCAAAGGGACGTAAGGCATTAAAATATTATTATAGAAAACTTCAACTTGTTTTCAGCAACAAAGTTAACTTCTGTAACGGACATTCTTTCGAAATGTTGTCCATCGTAAAAAGTACTATCCGATAAGTTGCTTTGCCTTGCTAATGGAAATTTCGAGTTTAAATATTTGCTTGAGACGACAAATAAAATGAATATAACTTTACGACTTTATTGCGACATTCGTGAAATGTGTTTTATTTCGGATCTTCTTTTGCAATTTATGTGATTTTGCTCTTCGCCTAATCGAAAGAAGGACAAAGTAAGATATTTATTAGCAAGAAATAACGAATAAATAAGAAGTAGAAAATGTCTTTTTGCTTGCGTGTAAATTATACCTGATTATCTATTATGCAAATCTTTAAATTTCTATTCAAGAGGGACTTGAAAAGCGAGTACTTCTACGTCAGTCAAAGAGAATTTATTGCTAAAAACAAGCATCAAATTACGTAAAAAAATAAACTCAAATTTGATTTGAAATGTGTCAAGGTTTTGATGGAAAAATGTTTTCCACTATGGGACTGCTTGACATGTCCTTACATTTGATTTAAATAATTGTGTCTTCTAGAAATAACTTCAA
>KK502579.1:452797-463541 GCA_000688735.1 Glossina austeni
TTATATGTGTAGCTTTTTACAAAGTATGGTCTATCGTACTAAAATTCGAAAGCGCGACCATGGACTTGGCTTGGTTTCTACTTTTATCGTGTGTCGTTGGAATTTTAATCACATTTCAAATTAATATTTCAATCAGTTGAAGAAGTCTTTCTTTGAATTCAACAAAATTTATAACAATTCATTAACTTTTTGATTTAAATGCATTTTTAATAATTTTAAAGTAATTTAAGTATGAAGAGATACAAAATATTCTTATATTAAAGCGTTAGTCTTCTAAATGTATTTTTGATTTAAATGCATTTTTAATAATTTTAAAGTAATTTAAGTATGAAGAGATACAAAATATTCTTATATTAAAGCGTTAGTCTTCTAAATGTAAATACATTCGTTATTCGTTCATAAACACACATATATGAGAGTTTCTATAAGTCGAAGTAAAGAAAGAGTCTGAAGGGCTTATAAATAAATAATATTTAACAAAAATATTTCACGCACGAGTTATGTGCCATGTTTTTACGCTTGAAAAATTTCATGATTTTTCCAACTATTTATTATACGTATAGAGAGCAAGGATAAGTATGTATACCTACCCTATACCTACAATGCATGTACGAATTCCAGGCTTGAAAACGTTACAATGTATTCATGAATCCATGAATATGACTTTGCCTACATTATTTTCTATATAATACAAAAAAAAAGAAAAAAAAAAGAGTACATATAAGTTCGTGAGTAGCAGTAGTGTTAGTGTATGAAGGAATTGTTTGTGTAGGTGGTCTTCAGAAAGTACAATTTTTGTTATAGATGTAGTAGGATACATTTATTTATAAGCATGTATGTGTACATGCATTGCTCGTACTTCAAATTTAATTGAATGCAAAGAACCATAAATAGTTACGCGGAATATGTAACAATATCGCAACGAAACGTTAAACTTTAACTGTGTAACGTATATAGCGATTTATAAGCGATCTTGAGTGCTTCTGCCGAGTTAAATTTAAGCGTAAATGAAGGTTATAGTAAACTGATGAAATAAGCGACAATTCTTTCTCTTGATTTAAAAAAAAAATCCTTTTAAAATACAAAACAACTCAACTTAGACTACTCTACAGCGGCAAGACGGAGCGGCAAGCAGTTCGATTAGGATGAGTTGTTTAGTGGATTGTCAATCAATTCATCATGATCGAGAAGAAGTTTTCTTATGAGAAGAAGTTCTCTTGGTAAACTATGCAACTTTGCCCAATACCTCAATAAACTAATTTACGATTCGATAGAGAAAAAAGAAGATTACGACCAGTTTTGCGGTTTTCACTCTTTATCCCGCTTATGACATTTGCAGCATATTTTACAACACGGCCACTTAAAAAGAGAAGAGTAGTGCCCTTGTAGTCTGCTATTAGTAGCCAGTTACTAAAAATTTGGGTTTCAAAATAAAAGCAAGGTTTCGTGGTGTGAGAACAATGAAAAATGAAATTCTTTGAAACTTTTCAGTTAGGATTTTCAAAACTATTTGAAAAAAACGCTCTTGAGATGTTTTGCTTTTAGCCCACCATCCATGGCCAGTTCAATTACATATCTTTTGCAAAATTTAGTGCCAGCCTGTGCGTGCATCTGCTATTTGATGACGAAAGGCTCGATACACAAAAACCTTGTGTGGAATCTAATTGAGGCTTGAGAGAGGGTAAACATGCCTACAGGAAAACGAAACACAAATATATGAATAAATTTTCGTCTAAAATCTATACTAGATCGTGGTTTGACATTTTGGTGGAATTATAATATGAGTAAAGAAGTGAAAAGCGCGAACTTACCGTGATTGAGCTATTGATGCATTAAGATAACGTATGATTCAAAGGCCAAACTTACCTTTCTTACTATCATCATGTCTCTTCCATTTTTTTCTGCTTTCCTTTTCATTTCATTGTTTGTTATTCGTTTTTTTTTTTTGTTGGCTTATTCGCTTTTTCCCTATTTTTTGCTTTTTCTGCCTTCAATTCTCTTTTTTTCTGTTCTTTTGTTGCTCTATTTCTTGTTTTCTAATTTCTTCTTTTTTCTAGCCTAACACCATTCTTTCCTTATCTTCTCTTCTTTTTATTATTTCCTTCCTCCGTCCCTTTAATTTCAAAGCATTTTTTATGATTTCATTCTTTATTCTTTTACTCTTTTACTGATCCCTATTCTTTCCTTTTTCTTTGCCTTATTTTTCTCCTTTCCTACCTCCGCAGACTTACTCTTTTGCATTCTTACTATTCTTACTGCTTCTACCGTCTAATCTTTCTGGTTTCTTTCTGTTGTCTTCCGTTTTGATGCTTGGCCTTTTCCCTTTCCCGATTTCTTCCTCTCTCTATTTTTTTTCACTTCATTCTTTTCTTTTTATGCCACCCACTTTTCTATTGTCCGCTGTTCTTTCTTTTCTCTCTGTTTTTATATTCCTTCGCTATCTCCTTCTCCGACTTTTTCGTTTTCTTCACTTCATTCTCTTTTTTTTATGCCACGCACTTTTCTATTGTCCGCTATTGTTTCTTTTCTCTCTGTTTTTATATTCCTTCGCTATCTCCTTCTCTGACTTTTCCGTTTTCTTCCCCGTTTCTCCGGTTCATGTTTTTCAACAGTCTTCTAGTTTGTCTCTTTCTCTCCCTTGCTTCTATTGCTTCCACCTAATTCTCCTCTCTTCCCACCTACCATTCTTTTTTTATTAGCTCTACTTCCATCCGTCAGTGCTTTGTTTTTCTCTTCAACTTTCTTTTCTGATTTCTTTCCCTTGCTTTTTTAATTTAAATGAGAACCGACTTTTTCACCGAAAGCCGTTAACCATATAAGAAAAGAGTTTAATTCGCATTCGAGAAATCAAGTCGACCAAATGCAACCATCCCATCGATCCATAATTTGTCAGAGGCATTACATGCATCAACTTTCAATTCGATGATGATGATGGGTATTCGAATATTCTACCTCAGCTTAATGAAAATTTTCTTTTCCTTTTCTAGCTGCGTTACCTTAAAAATTTCCATTTCTGTCAATGACATCTGTTCTTTTATGCTTGATGTACAAATTCATAAAAAACGAGTACATGAAATAATGTAATTTTTAATATATCTCATAACAGAATATTTTTAAGCACTACATGCATATAAGCGGTTACAAACATGCACATGTATGCAAAAATGTATTCGTTTAACTTAAACTCTCATACAGAACGAAACTTTAATGCTCACTACCTGCAAATAGCTCTGGTAAGCGTAGCTTTATTACTATCAAGAGTTCACTCTTTAGAATGAACATATGATCCGTTATCGTGTATTCTGAAGCCGAGACAATAACGATACTAGGCGTAAATAAGTCCAACTTTCACTTTACCTTTTAATTTTTATGATCATTTTAAGTTCCAACAAATCTGCAACACAGTGCTCACTACCTGCAAATAGCTCTGGTAAGTGTAGCTGTATTAAGTTGATTTCTATCAATAGTTCAATCTTTAGAATCCGTTATCGTGTATTCTGAAGCCGAGACAATAACGATACTAGGCGTAAATAAGTCCAACTGTCGCTTTACCTTTTAATTTTTATGACCATTTTATGTTCCAACAAATCTGCAACTAGTACTAAGTAAGATCGAGAATACCGCTAATTTATATTTTCCAGGTTTCACAAGTAAAGCGATAAAATAGCAATACCTCTCTATCTTAACCCCATGTACGATGTGCTTGTGGTGGGTGTTCAAAACCTGATTGCTTTATAAAGCAATCGCTTAACATATTGTTGTTGTGCCGTATGAGAACAATGAAGATTACAGTTCGTAAGTTCACTGAAAACGGAAGATTGTGTTCTACGAAGAAGTTGTAGGAAAAATCCAAAAAAAAAAAAAAAACTTTAATTTACATAAAATAAATTAAGAGAACAAAAATATTCTATACTGGCAAAAATAAAAGAAAAAGAAAAAAAAGGAACGATAGCAACTTGCAAAAGTTAGCGTTCTTCTCCTACCCGCATGGCGTAAAAGCATTCGCGAAGAAATATTTTTACTTGTGCTGCCACGAAGAAAAACCATATAACCGTAGAAAAACTTATCATGAATTGATGAATTTCCGTTGATGACATTTGTCAACAAGTGTTGATAATGGAAATGACTGTCGGTAGGAGAAAGAGAAGATAAACCCCAAGTGATTTATTTTCATGTTAAAGTTTTCCTTCAAGTTTTTTTTTTTTCATTTTTTTTACTTTGTTTTTTTTTTTTTGTTCATGGTTTACTCACCAGGACTACGTATTCTTAACGTTTGATGGTTAAAGTCTATTAAAGTTCAAGAAAAATCATTAAAAAGCATCAAAAGTAAGCATAACCAAGAGTCCTTTATAAATAGAAAACTTTGTTAAAACTTTAAATTGAATTGAATCGCGGGAAGTCTTTTTTGTTTTTTTTTTTTTTGTTTTTTTTTTAAAGGACGACTATAAAGGAAAACGGAAGACTTTTCCATGAAAATACCTCTTAAGTTATGGTTATTTATATAAAAATTTCATTTAAGTTTGTCCTTTTAAAGCAATTCAGTTCGTAGAAATCCAAGTCTGTTGCATGATTATATTAATTTTTTTTTTTTTTTCCCGTTATCTCTGTTTACATTTTCCTATCGTTCCCATCACCTTCCTTCCGTAAGGTTTATTATGCTTCATATTTATTATAAAGTTTTTATGTAGGTTCTTTATAATGTAATGTAGAGAACTTTCGTTTGTTCGTGTTTCGTGTTCGTTATCGACATCAACATTAATCTCTTTCAGAATTTATTTATTATTTATTTATGGTTTAATCAGTTAAGCTGTAACTCTTTTCAGTTGCCGAAGAGACTGCTGGTTGCTGCTGGTAGTTGTTGCACTAGAATTTCGCTATATGTGATTGCTTGTCTGTGTGTGTGTGTGCACTGATATGGATAAAATATGGACTTCAAATCTTGTTCCAAAAGTTAATTCAAAAATATGCTGCACTTATTTATAAATTAACACCGACTGGCATCGCGAATTTGCTGCTATTGCTGCCATTGCTGCTATTGCTGCTATTGTTTGTTTAACGTAAATGATTTCATTAAATTGTTAGAGTAAATGGCTTTTCGTTTTAAATAAAACGAGTTATTAAAAAATAAATGAAGAATGCTGGGGATCGATCGGTACAGTGGAAAATAGGTTTATTTCTCTTGTTTTCGATTTGATTCATTGCATATAAACCGCTGCTAGATGTCCATGTCTCGTGCCTCATCCTCGCCATAATCGGACATACTGGACTCACTGTCGCTGCTTTCGATACGCGCTGTCCGTAAAGCTTCCTCCGTGGCATAGCGTTGCACATATTCAATTACTTTGCGATCGTATTTGTCGCGTTCATGCAAATACAAAGAGGCTGCGTGTCGATTAAGCGGATCCGTGGGATTTGGATATGTTAGCAGTTGTGGTAAAAAACACTCAAATATATTCAAAAGATCGTATAATGCCGTCCAAGCATGATTGATGACATCGAGGCAAACTGTACCCGACGATTCGTCGATATTGGGATGATAGATTTTATTAACAAAGCCTATACTGGGCGATTTAAAAGGATAGGTATCTGGGAGATGGACTCTCACTTTCCATACGCCTTTCTCATAAGGCGTCTCACACGGTCCAAAGAATTTCACTTGAAATTCATTAAGGCCGCCTAAAATGATTACTTCATGTTTTGATTCTATTAGCTTCATAATGTCATTATCCATGCGCCGTTTACCGGCACTTGGCGACGCCATTTCGCTTTATTTATCCGTCTAACAAAAGATTAATGATTTCTTCGCAAAACTTTTTATGTTATTTGAAGAAAATTATTAAGGAAAATATGTTGATCGACTGACGAATGAAGCTAAAAATCAAAATATAATAAAAAAAGTGACAAGATATGGAGAACTGCTACCATGTTTGCTTGTAAACTTTACGCCCCCAATCAAGTATTTTTCAATGGGTTTTTGCTTAACGAAATTGTACGCAGATTAAAATTTCCAACTTGTCCACGTGTCAGAGTAAAAACTGCGAAATTAGTTGAGTTTTAAGGACAAGTATTATGCCGTCATGGAAAAAACTGAAAAGGATGCATTGACCTTAAAAAGAACAAAACTGCGCTATAGTTAAAAACGTAATGTTTTGCTGGCTTGTAGCGAATTTTCCATCTTGACTTCGTGTAGCACCCCACTCGTGGGCCGATCATCTGCAATTGGATAAGCACTCCGTACAAATGTCTAGAAATATGTGTTGTTGCAGTCTCTACAGTTCCAGGACGGATGGACTACGTATATACATTCCATAGATGCAGTACAGTGCAGACGCTAATAAAAAGGAGAAAAAAAATATTTTCATATTTAAATCTATGTAACCCTTGACTTAGGATACTAACAGTTCTGCTCAGTCTCTGAGCGGTTACCATTGACTCTGAGATCCGCTGTATAAGGCCTGAAGAGTGTACTGGGACTAAGCACTTTTCTTTACGATTATGTGGTGACAGAAAACTGCTCTCATACTCTTAACACGTTGAGGTAAGCATAACACCCCTACACTCAGCCTTTCTGTATTACATCCTCACAGGATGCAGATGAATATATTAACTCATGTCCTGGATTTATTATACTCAGCAGGCCCTTGCCTTTTAACATGTACAAAATGTAATATTAATAGAAAATCGTACGTTTAAGTGTTGCAAGCAGTGAAAGTTGTATTTACCCTATCGACTGTTACTTAAAGCACTAAAATCTTCTTCAAGCTTTTCTTACATGACGAACACGCCAGCAAAATGAAAAGTGTTTAGAAAAAATGAAGGAACATTAAAACAAACTTTAATAATGGAAGAATAACAATATGAACTACAAAAAAACTAAAATAAAAAAAAAAATAAACTTTAGAGAATTCAATTATTTAGTTATAAATGGTTCCTCTTTCCGACAATATTCACTTAATATTTAATGAACCATAAAAATGGTAAAAAGTATTTACAAGAGGCAATAAACAGAAAATGTCAGAAGAACGAGAGAGAAAAAACTCTTCACTCCTTCACTACAGAAGAATATTCTAAATATTCTCCATAAAGTGTGTAACGTAACTAATTCAATAAAATTCGAGCAAAGGAAGAGAAAATATGAGAAGGATGAATTTCAATATATTTTATTGATATATATGTATGTAGTTATATTATCAATTCGCTTTTTACGTATCTGTCTCGTCTGTCTAGCTTTCATCCATTCATTCATTCATTCATTCATTCATTGTCGTAACAAGATTAAATGAAAATAAGATCACATGAATAAAAAGAAAACAATTTATTGGCCTTTAACGTTTTATAACGATTAACTATTACATACATTATTCTATTCTATTATATACGATTGTGCACAATTACAATATTTATGCTGATAGCAGGTCAGTTTATTGTATTTGTGGGTAACTGCCACACTGGTTGTATTGTATGTGCTTGCTCTGCATACATAAATGCCTTAAAAGCCAGTCTAATGCAATAATTCAATCTTTTCCTCATACATGTATACAAATGCATGTATATAAGCGATTCTTACTTGATATCCGAACAATACTTATAAATACTTATACTCATCTAGGCGTACATACATACATACATACATACATACATACATACATATGAATGCGTACAGATAAGTTAAATAATGGCTTTAAGTAAATTTATGAACACCCATGAATTTTAAATGTATTACTCTTTCCTTCTCAGCTTCGATGCCCGAAAGTGTGCAACATATATGTTCATATATGCATATGCACATACATATATATAAACATTTTTTTTTTTTTTTTTGTTATACAAACAGTAGTGTGAAATAATATGATTGCAATAATTATAAAGGGAGAGGAAACTTTCCTTTTTCTCCTTCGTTTGGTAGAAATAAAACTTCAGGGATCTTATCAAGTTTTTGGGTTCTTTAGCAAAGCTGCAGCTGTATTGCCTTGCTTGCCCTTTTGGTTGAAAATCACAAATCAATAACGAAGGTGTGCTTCAGCGTAAAAGGCAATCATATCGTGAGAAGACATGGCCACAATCGGAAATATTGGCGAAAACAATCTAAAATGTGGGGGCAAAAATGATGACAATCAACTAATTAGCTTATGAAAAATTAAGAAATCTTTACGACTGTTAAATAACTGCACGTATTTGCCTGTATGGGACTAAAAAATATATATTTACCTTGGGACTAAGACCAAGCAAGGGTGCTTTAAAAAATATTATTATTATACATACATACGTATATATGTATAATACGTATATTATATACGTATATATACGTAATATTATATACGTATATATACGTATATATACGTATATAATATACGTATATTATTATATACGTATATATATATATTATATACGTATATATATATGTATATATACGTATATTATATACGTACGTTGTATACGTATATATACGTATATAATACGGATACATACATATATACATATATATACGTATACATACATGTATATTACATATATGTATATTTTGTATATATATATATAGATTTGTATATTTTGAGAATGTAATCACATTCGAAGCATATGTGGAATAATATTTTTTAAGGCACATAATATCTAATGTTTTTGGCGCATTGCACTTTTGTTTTGATTTCATTTAACCGTTAGTGTTATTCGGTGGCGAGGCTTTTGGTCACAGTAAAATTTGTTTCAATTAAATCGCATGCATATTGGAAATAGTTTTCTGCTAACATTTTAACTTTCATACCTTGCCGTTCATTGCATAACGGTTGCTTAAGACTGCGTAGATATGTACAGTATCTAGAATGCCTCGAGATAGGGTTCCCTGGTTTTATTTGTTAACTAATCTTGTTCGTCCACCAATGGTTCTGATATCTATTTATGTGTTTTCGTTTTTAATGTTTTGGTTTCAAATACTGAAATAGTTTAATGAAATTTCATTCAGACACTGACAGATTTTAACCGAAGGACATCACCTTTTTGGGAATGAATTGCATCGAGCTGTATTTGCGAGCAGTATATAACGAAGGGCTTACTTTGGAAAAGTCGTTATATGAAAAAAATATTTTCGATTTTTAATTTGTTCCCGCAAAAATCGGTCGAGCATACTATTTTGGCAAAAGAAGTGAACTGTTTTTGAACTTCTTCTCTTATACCCACGACCATTGTACTTACAGAAGATAGACATTTTTTTTATTGATAGTGAAAATTAATCCACATTAATACTTTGACATGTCCAATGCACTGTACATGTGCTAGATTTGTTATATTTCTCCGAAAGATTTTCACATAACTGTTCTCCTAAGAATTAAGCGTTTATATGGGGATACAATCTCATAGTTGATATTTTATAATGAAAATAGTGATCTATTGTAGCAATTCTTCTCAATAAATGCCTTTTTTCACGTGAAGAAATAATCAGAAGACATGCAAGCACTTTTTAATTCTAACCTCGGTCGTTATCATAGCTTCATCGTGCTTGAAAATTTTAACGAGAAAAGCATACATATGCGCACCGAGATCCCCGTGGCTATTGAGACTCTCACGTTAATGTGTACGGGCAGTGGAATGACAAAATAAACGAAAACTAAGTCAAGCTTGCTCCCGGATTTGCGGATTTAAGAGCTATCTTACCTTCTACAGTTACTCCAAACATATTCTAATTGCAGCAAACAGTGAATTTAGTACCATATCTATCGACGTACGTGCTTCGAACGTGATTATATTCTCACCCACGTCATGAGCTTTGACCTGATCCAATAGATTACCAGATGCCTTGAGGTAATATTTTTCCCCAACAATGCATGCAAAAGTATGTATTTATGTAAGAATATATTTACATGCTTATACATGCAAGCTGCCATGTTTACTTGCAGCAATATTTCATAAAAAAAAAAAGAGCGAGAGAGAGAGAGAGAGAGTGTTTATTGTATTTTAAAATGAAATTAAATTATTTCGAAAATTTTTATATTTCACTTAAACAAGTGACACGTTCTGTAATTAATGAAGACTGGGTGTAAATCAATAATAATAATAATAATGAAAAAGAAGAAGAATTCTTTAACACTTTAAACATAATAAGATTATTATTTTTCATTACTAATCGATCCTTCGAAGCAATAAACATAGTGGCCAGAAGTCTTTTTTTTTCTTTCCTAAGTTTCGTTACGCAAGGCATAGTATGGAAAGTTTATTGTAAGTCTTACATCAATCATCAATTATTATGCACCAGTTGAGTATGCAGACTTTTAGGCGCTATAGCATTACATAAGCTGGATACCAGTTTTGCTTATGCACATCGTAGTTAATTTTTAATTGTTATGTTGTCGTAAAAGTTTTGTTGTATCAACATTTGTACAACACTTTCTTAGTCTATGTTAATCAAAAGTACTTTCTCGGCATTAAGAGGTGGTCCAAAGAGCTTGATGATCCTTATATTAGCAAAAGGTTGTGTACATGTGTTTGGTTAGACCTATACTTGAGGATGCTTCTGTTGTGTGCTCCCCTTCATATAGGCGCCATGTAGATTCAATTGAATCTATTCAAAAGCAATTCTTGCTGTTCGCCCTTAGGAACTTGGATTGGGATCCGTTTGCTTCTCTTCCCCCCCTATGGAAATAGGATGCTTCTTTTGTCCTTACCGTCTCTTGAGAAACGTAGATTTGTCCTTGGCCTTTGCTTCGTAATCAAAGTAATAAACGGCGCTATTGACTCGCCGTCATTACTTGGA
>KK502579.1:497520-511128 GCA_000688735.1 Glossina austeni
TTTTTTCTTTTTTTTTTTGCTTTTTTAACGGAAGCACATGTGCATAATGTGAAAAAGTGGGAGGCACGTAATCCATAACTGAAATTTTAAAAAGTTTTTTTTTTTTTTTTTTCTAACATATGTACGCTCGTACATGCGATGTGCATGCTTCCTGCATTGACAATATGTTCCATGAACTTCACTTTCTATTTTACATCGAAGACATTAGACAGTATGCTTGCATAAAACTAGAGATTACCTTGACAACTACTAAAAAATAATATAAGAATTATACGAAAGATTATAAACTAAATATAAAAAAAAAAAAGTCCAATAAATGTGCGTTAGAGTCTGTAAGTGAAGATCCAGGCCATGTTCCTTAAAACTGACTTTCAAGATACCTACGTAAATAAATGAAAAAAAAAAAAAATTTTTAACTTAAGGTAACTTACGTTAATTTAATCGATTTCCGTCGGTCAATACATTCATTCAGTTTTCTCTTTGTTCGCAATACTCGGAAAATCACTACGAGAAGCTGAAATTTAATAAACTGGGATATGCGCACTTATCTTAAAGTAAAAATATTAATAAAATTCATTTGATCGCTGATCGGCGATCAGCCAGTTTAGCCTTAAGCCATATATAGTTAGAATGGGAAAATAGATCAGCCGGTTTAGCCTTAAGCCATATACAGTTAGAATAGGAAAACAGTGAAAATCGTCTCTTGAAATACTTTGACAAAAAAAAATTCATTAAGGTGTTGAGCTTGAATCTCTTAACCTCCCTTCAAGAATTACATAATCTTCTCGTTCGTTTTCATTTCTTTGATTTCCTTCTAATGCATACAGAAACTTTATAAAAGACTTATCTTTAGTTTTAATATAAAAACATTTAACTCACAAGCGGATTAAATGAGAAAGCATTGCACCGTAAGAATCTTTGAAAGGTACTTAAAAGAATTATTTTATTTTCTTTGCTAGTAAAGTTTGTTTGCCCTCTCTCACATGAAATATTTCTAATGCACATGTATGTATATATAGATATATGTATATATATATATGATCTATATACAGCTTACAGTCGTTTAATCTATTAACCTTAACTTTTATTTAATTAAATGTGGCACTAAACCAAACCAAATATTAGAATATCGCTTAACTAACTGCACAACTTTTTCGAATATGAAAACAAAAAAATTATTGAAATTATAGTTGAACTTACTTGTCTAAGAAACATAGAAGACAGAGAGAGAGAGAGAGAGAGAGATGGAGATATAAACTCTCTAGTTAAGGCATTATTAACCTTTTTTTTTGATTTATTATTTTTTTTTTTTTTAACTATTTTAAGAGAAATTGAAATCGCATTAATGTCGAATTTCAATGTGCGTTATTTTTTTGCTTTATCTGAAATATTTAAAAGTTTTCGAAAACGTTTCCATAAAGGTATTATGTATACTATGCATGACGTACAAACAAATTCTTTTCTTACACGGTAGACATGTTCCGGAGAATTTAAGGTAAAGCAAATTTTATTAACAGCATAATTTTTCTCTACAAAGACATCGCAGAATATCGCTCCATATTATAATATTCGAAAACCACATAAGATGGAGTAGGGAGTAGTTAGGTTAAAAATCGTGTAAAAAGATTCTGAAAACCTTAAAGGTCCAATAGGTGGGTACATTAATAAGAAAAATACCTTTCGATTAAGGTCCATAAAACAGCGACCATTTCGGAACAGTTGTATAAATACGATTCATTTAATATATATTTTCAAGCGCCAGTTGTTACCAAACTTTTCGTCGAATCTCTTTCGTCGCCAAAGTATTGCTTAGAAAATGTGCGCAACATCGGTGAAAACAAGTAAAATATTAGCAAAACTAACCATGAGGAATGGGGCACGAGGAGTGACTTGTTGCAGCGAAGAGCTTTCAGCTTATCCTCTACTGGTCGTGCTACGTTTTTGGTGCATTTTCGTCAAGACAGTTATTTTTCACGGGCCAATTCTGGCCATTTTTCTATTAATGAGTCGTTCAAATTGATGACACAAAAGGCCGCATCGCTGGGCATTAACAATTTTGATTAAATGCTATCAACTCGGACTTTCTTGGTACCAAAAAGAACAGAGTGCCGTTATTTTTCACGGGCCATTTGCGGTCATTTTTCGATTAATGAGTCGTTGATGACACAAAAGGCGGGGTCGCTGGGCACTAACAATTTTGATTAAATGCTATCAACCCGGACTTTTGTGGTCCCAAAAAGAACAGAGTGCCGTTTTTTTCCCCCCGAAACAGTTTGGTTTTGCAGGGTGAAGAAGGTCGCGATCATTTACACTTCGAATTTTTGAAATAAATCTGTGTTCTGCCTTCCGTGGCATTTCGATATGAAATCCATTTGTATTCTGCTTTCTTTATTTACATAAAAATTTAAAAACAAAATTATTATTACAAATTATTACTGCATGCAAAACAACATACCTAAGGAATAACGGTGCTTCAAATCAAACTTTCGTCGCATAGACAGCAAACTTCCAATTTTTAACGTTTCCAACACTAGCTTCATCTGCTCGTTGGGCAAAATATTTATTCGTAGTGCCGAAATGATAGCACAGATTAGGTTTTCTACGCCTGTGTAAAAAGCACTTTACTACAGCCGGTACTGGCATAACTAACGCTGAATATTCCATCAAAATGGGTTCTTATTGTTATTATTATTGTTGTTATAATTAATTTAGCCAGAGAAATAAATTCTAAGACTACAGTCTTAAAGCATCAGCATCAGCATCAGCATCAGCATCAGCATCAGCATCAGCATCTACGGCTATCGGCTTTATTGAAGAACTCTATCGTACTTGAGATTTGTATCCGCGACCTTTGAACTTTTACTTAAGATCTTTTGACTACTCGGCCACTCAGGCGGATTAGACAAAATTAAAATAAAATTCACGTGTGCGAAGCTTCTAGATCCAGTCTAAGTTATACTGATTACGTACTGCGAAAGGCCCAAATACTTATGAGCGACAGAAGTGTATTCGAAAGCATCGATACCCTTGATCGTTGGCGTGACGCAAGCTATGTTGTGCTTATCTATAGCCACATCCAGAACGACTGTCTATCCATGACGCCCTTTAACAGTGGATTACTTAGCTTACTTAGTGGTTTCCCGCACTCATTCAAATGAATTCGAATTTTAAACTTGAACGTTGAATTCTTCTTTTGCATACCTTGAGGTAGTAAATATGTCAATACTTCAATATAACATAACTGACTGATCTCTATATAATATCGATAAGACCAATAACACATTACATGAATGTTATGTGAACTCGCTACGTAAAAATTGTCTCAAGTATTATTATTATTATTATTATTATTATTATTATATAAATTTAGGCAGAGAATAAATTCTAAGACTAAAGACTTAAAGCACTAGCGTCTAGAGCTTTCGGCTTTATTTTTATTAATATTATTATTATTATTATTATTATTATTATTATTATTATTATTATTATTAATATTATAAACTCTCCACACTTGAGATTTGAAACCACGACCATTGAATTGCTAGTCGAGACTCTTGTCTACTGGGCCACTCAGTAAACACTATGTTAAAATGTGCATTGCTATCTAGGTGTGAAGTGTGGTAAATATGTGAACTTTTTTTTGATACTTTAGCCTCAAAGCATGTGATTCATATTAGATTATAAAAAGTTCGATTTCAGTACGTCCAACAATTATATCTTGAGAGCCCTATTAACTGCATAAAAGTGGCAAAATTTTCCTTTGAATCTTTTTGAAGTTGAAATGTCGTACCTCTCGACAAGACTAAATTGATCTTTGTACGATAAAGTATAGAGCAGCTTTTATGAAATTTATGGTGAATGTTGGTCTGCACACCTGAGAAATTCTACATATCCTATAAAATAATGAAACATTTCACCAAAAAATATTTCATGTTTCAGTCTACGGTGTGCGCGTTAAATAAGTTGCAACATAGAGATAATAGATGTTGCGGTTGTGTTGTGGTTGGCTTGCTGCTTGACTGTTGTATTATATAAAATATAAATAAAAATTATGTGTTCAATGGCTAACTTTGGATTATGTACCAGAATTAACATTAAAAGCTGTACATAAATTAAACAATAAAGTAAATAGATCGCCTAGAGGGTGAAAAAACGATTTGACGGAGTGCGAATAAGTTACGCAACGCTCTCAAAGGGGTAAGCGCCTTTGTGTCAGATAATGGCGCACTTGTCTTTGCATCAAGTACGCTTGCGTAGCTTCGAATGTAGCAAAACAACCCGAAAATTCCTAAAAGGCCCTTTTCCTAGTGTTAAGCTGAGGCAAAAAATGTCGTCAGTTACTCTTGACTTCCAGAAAACGTTTTGATCTGCTTTCGCAGACGCGCTTCTGTCAATTAATTCGCATATTCTAGAAGGATTGGATCCACACTTTTACTAAACCTTTCGTTAAGTCGTAAAAGTGAGCTGTGCGATTGGTTGGTCCAAGCACAACACTACCTGCTAAAGACTTAAATGTCCTCCCCACCTTTCCTTTTCTATCTCAGAAGTTTCAAACTTGCATCAAAAAACTCCTCTTCTCGCATTTTACAACTTCAAGGGCTTAAGGTCATGTTATAAGAGATATATGTTAGTTGTGGAGTCTGCTGTAATGGTGTCAACAAATTTTCAAAAAAACTTCTTAAAAGAGGAAGAGCAATATCCTAAAACAAGCTTAGGGCGAGATCAAAAGCACTGGAAGCCGATTTTGCTTTTGTTTGAGTACCCTTTCTAATGTCATGTGTGGTCCGTGGAAGCTTTCATTTCGAGTGGGTAGTTAGGATTACCAATATTTTTTCTAGAGAAATACTGCGCTTATAAATTAAGACGAGCCTTGTTAGATATCTACAATTCACCCCCGCGTCTGTTTTCACTTGAAACTATGCTTTAAGTGGGAAGAGTTTTGATTCACAGCATCCAAGGCGTGTTGTTGTCACAGCAAAGATAAGCTTTTCGGAAACTATTTATGAGATTTCTTGTATCCACACTTCGCTGGGGATTGTTTTTAATTCTAGTGGTTGGTCTGCTCGGTTCGTTCGTTGGCAATTAAATGGCTCATCATGGCTGCGTGCACAGACTTAATTGTTTTGAAAATGCTATGTTCAGGCACATTATAGCCGTTAAGTTTACTATACTTATAAAACCTTAATTTCCTAACATATGGATTATGAAAACATATACATACTTACGGTGTGTACGCTATATGGCGTGAATCTATTACTTTATATACTGCGCAAGGAAGAGCAAGAGCAACGTTTTGTATTCGTAAACTTTTTATATCATGCGAGAACTAATACTGTTTGTATGGAATTTTATTTAAAGCTTATACACACACACACACACACATATATATATATATGTACTTTTGTTATTAGTATTCTTGTAATTAAAAGGGTGTTTTGTTTGTTTGCCGCTTTTGTACAAATCGTTTGCTTGATTGTTTTCTAACTGAAGTAAAATGTAATTGTTTTGAGCGCTCGGCTGATTAAGAAGCTTTTGCTAGCTAATTACTTCATCATACATAGAATTATGTGCTTGGCTAATGCAATACCCTACCATTCATGCGTTCATACAAACATTGAAAGTTTTTACGCTTTGTTGTTTATTCTAAAACAATTATGGCTATGAATAACAACAACAACAACAACAACAACAACAACAACAACAACAACAACAATAAAAGCAATAACAAAAGCAACAACAATAATAATAAAAACCATTAAGCAACAAAAGTGAAAAATATTTTGATTTAACGAACGGCTTTTATGGACTTAACTCAATTTTCGTATTGTAAATTACACATGTATGTGTCTATGCGTGTGTCAGCTCATCCTATGCATTTTATTTTTATTTATTTTTTTTTTTTTTGTAAAATGCGCTCAGTAAGCACGCAAAATAAAGAAATTTTTATCGGTTTTTTATGCAAGTTTTTTTCTTTTTTTTTCTTCTTTCACATGTTTAAACATTATCAGTGAATGAGTGTCTGTGAGTCTTATATATATATATATAAATGAGTAGCATTTAGAGTTTACCCACCATAAGCTAGAGCTTACTGTCTACACAATCATTTCCTTGTTTATATATATATATATATACATAATGGGCTTATAATTTACGCGTACACACATACATGCATACTCTAATCAAGTACACTAAATAATTAATGTGAATAAAAGTTACTAATGATGCGGTTGGTTACAGTAACCATCGTAATTTATAACGAGATAGACTAAACGGTAAAAAGGTACACATAGATGTGTGTGTGTGTGTGTGTGTGTGTGTGTATTTGTGAGCTTGTGCTTATGCTTGCTTAAGTGAAAATATTGTAAAATTTTCACATTAACAAAACACTTACTATAATTTATCAACACCACTGAGGAAAAAAAGAAAACTGAAAATTACTGCTTTATGGGTTAGTGTGTCCTAAATTCATATATGTTTCTATATAAATAAACTTGAATAATGTTCTATTAATTGTTTCATTCTAAATGTAACATCCGGAAGTATCATATGCATCAGAAAGCTACAGCCTCATGCAACATAATGGTAGCGTTCATTGAACATAAGATATTGCGCTTAGCACAAAACGAACACTGATGCCTTACTCAGTTATATATGACGACGTAAATGACCGAATGGAAGAAACTCTTCAAGGAATTTTATCAGGAATTAAAACGATTCGCAACAGGGGATCAGTTAGTTTTGATCTTATTCTTTATACCAAGATTAAGGACTAAATTATCTTTAGCTCTCAGGAGAACAATTGAAATTGACAAGTTAGTCGAATGTTCACATGACAGTGAGCAAAGTCTGTTAGATGTTTTTCGATACCATGGATATTATAAAATAATAAGACTACCAGGGAAGGGAAGCGTCATGCAGTAAACATCTAGTAAAACACACTATCTCTTATCTTTCGTACACTTTTTACTTTGTACTGACTTATTGCCGATACGGATTTCGAAACCCTTACGTTTGGTTCGCTTAGTGCCTTACCATTTTGAATTTTCGAAATTATGCCGGATCAGCAAAACGTGTACCAAGAGAGCCTGGACACTTCCTTGATAATCTTGGAACCGCTTAACACAAAATTGCGTATGTAACGTTTGGAAAACTATAAAAGACACAAATTCGACTTATGTACAGATATTTGATCTATTTTGCATTTCACTATCTTTAAGCGATTTCTGCTCTCTGTTTATTTTACTATACTATACAATAAAGCTAAACGTGGTAATTAGCGAGTATGGAAATATAAAATAAATTACTTGTGTAAGAAGAGGTTCCAATTAACGCATCTTTCACTGCTTAGATCTGAACGTAAATGGGATTCTTTTCTTACTAATTAGACAACTATTAAAACGAAAAACGTTTACATGACGAATTATGTGCAGATAACTAGACTTAGTACTAGTACAAGTTCCATAATAGCTAACTACTCGGAAAAAGTAATTCAATGTAATAATGCTTGCATTTCTATGGTCCGTTTGCATTGCAATATCGTACCTGTTGTCTTTTGATTTATTAAAAACATTAATTCCGCAAATTGTAGTTGTTTTTAAAAATAAAAATTTCTTTTGAAATGAATTTTCAAAGTAATGCAAGAAACAAACCAATCATAGGTATTAGAGGATTCGCTTTAAGCCGCATTTAATTTCCTTCTGCTGGTTTGTGAAATTTTACAACTAAAATAATTCAGCTAAGCAATGAAATGAACAATATATGTATGTATGTAAATTTCAAGTTGATCGATATCCTCTGACATTGACAACAACAACAACAACAACAACAATAACAACAACAACAACAATGGTTATTGCATAAACATGTGTGTAAGTTTATGACTCAAGGCATAAAACGCATGCAAATTGTTATAAGACCAGTAATTTGATGGCAACATGATCTGGACGCAGAGAATTCATTCATTAAATCACTAAAGTCTACATATGGTATGCATCAGCATACAAGAATGTGTAATTTTAACTCATTATGTCCTTAAGGTGGATGAAATTCATAATAGGTGTACAACAAACACAAGTTTTGATATTATTGCTAATGAATATATCAAGCGTATGGTAATTTATGCATATTGCTGTCCTAATTATGAAATATTTGTTTTCCTTTAATTTTCTTCGATATTAAAGTTTACATTACATGCGAAAATATAATGCAACATATGTTACTTCGTCCAAACAACAGTAAGACAAATTTAATGTTTTATTTTATTTTTTTTTTTTTAAATCTATTTATTCCAAATCTATGTCGCCGCCTTCAACGTAATTCTGATACTCAGATAATATTTCTTGTTCAGAGTTTGGGCCGGTGGAAGGAATTCTTAGGACAAAATGCCACAATAATCGAAGAAAATTGTGGACATTGTCTGGATTTTTCAGTGACCTTGGCGCGGTTTTTTCCGTCTTGCCTCGACTTTGGCTCAGTATTCGCCCGATCGTTTGATTGTTCTCGGATGGAATGCGTAGATCCAAGTCTCACTTCATTTCATTTCGAGAACAATATTTAATGCAACCGCTTTGCTCACGAAAATTATTCAGAAATAGTAAAATTTGGGTGGTACAAAACCAAGCACAGCTGAAATGCTAATGACGTCTATGAGGTGAAATATGACACAGATGTCTGTCGCAGTGCTAACAATTTCCAAAAAAAAAATATTGCTGCTATTCGATATGCCCGATCAATTTAACTTGAATATTGGCCTTACTTTTTGATCGCAGTGTTATGCCTAGAAAAAAAAAGCGCACATAGCACCCAAAAAAATAAGAAATTTATAGTATATATATATATATAAAATAAGAAATTTATAGTATAGTATAGTAGTGTCCTGTATAATGTAGAACACTTACGTAAATGGAAGTAGCGTCAGAAGAAGTCTTCAAGCACATAAGAAATATGTTCCGAAGAATGCTCCGACAACAAATATGTTGACCTATAATTAGGCACGTATTCTCTCCCCTTTATAAAGATGAAGAAATCATGCTTTTGCTTTTAAAGTTAACTTTCAATTTTTACGAAACAAAAAGTGTAAAATTGCAAAACTTCAAGTACGTCGTCAAACGACAAGCTACACTGTAGCTATAGTGCCAGTAGAAATAAAGCTTATTACGAAAGCGGTAAAGTTCGTTCGTCATTGTAAAAGGTGAGCTGCACAACGGCACAACGGTTTTCCATACCAAATCTAAGTATTGTCGACCTGACATACCGAGGGAAGGAAGCTTTCATTTCTAACGAATTGCGTTTAGGCTTTCAAATTTAAATATTAAAAAAATATCGCATGTCACCTAACCGGCTGCAAAATTTCTTTCAAGAGAGAGAGAGAGAGAGAGAGGTTCATAAATATGTATAAAAATGTATAATAGTTTATGGCATAAGTAAATATTACAAACAATAGCGAGAAAATTACAAACGGAAAACTGGAAAGAAACACGAATGAATTTCATATGTAAAAAAAAAATATATAAAAAGTAATTAACATTATAAAAAATAATCCAAAGCTAGTGTACAAATATTTATTTATCCATAAAAATATAATAAAATACAAATGTAATAAAATATAAAAAGAAAAAAACAATATTTGTAATTATGAAGCCCTCACCGACGAATAGATGTATGTTCACTTTGACAAAACGTTTGGAACGCTCAGAGAAGAGCTTCAGCCAGAAGTATATACATATTCTGGCCAAGTACTAAATTCAAATTTAGCCTCTCTAAATCTCTTTGTCCGTCTGTGTTTCTGTGCTTGGTAAACATGCTCGCGAAGCAACGAACACTGGAAGTACTGGAAGGCATGTCAAAGGACATGCTTACAGTGCAAATTAAACCGAGAACGCCGCCAACTTCAGAAGAAAAAAAATTGGTATTTGTTGTTGTTGTTGTTGTTGTTGTTGTTGTTGTTGTTGTTAACCAAAAGGACAAAAATTTCTACGTTTTCTATGGCAGATCCTATTGTATCTTTATAGTAAACCTCCAATTTTAATCGCTATAGCTACGTGATTACCGATTTGTTTTTGGCGTGAAACTGAAAGTATGGATGTTGAAGATATGTGATCTCAACAGAATGGTGCCACAAGTCACTCAACACGCGTTGTTTTAGAAATTTCTCCGGTAATTTTACGTTCTGGACCTAATTGTGTGGGGCTACGGAAAAGAACGAGTTGATGAGAACGATCGCCAATTTTTTAACGCTTCGAAAATGAACGTATGCCAAGTTATGGGCGAGCTATTGCTCGCTAAATACAAACCAGTTATCGAAAATTACCTCGAAAGGATTCAGTTATGTGGTTTCAACAAAACGATGTCACAGGTCACGCGACACGCCCTGTTTTGGCAATTTCTCGGACTTGTAAATTCACGTCCTGATGACATGAATTCACCAACAAGATCGTAAGATTTCTCCCCGCTGCAGTTCATTGTTTGGGACTACGGAAAAGATCGAGTTCATGCAAACGATCTCTAATCTCTTAATGCTTCGAAAACGAACGTCTACCAAGCTATGGGCGAGCAAACCAGTTATCGAAAATTATCTAGAAAGGATAAAGTTATGTAAGATGTGCCGTAAAGGACATTTGTATGACGTTGTCTTTTAAACAATGCATGGGAATAAAAATTTCATTCAAATCCCAATCAGAAAAACGTTTGACTTACGTTTACTTTCGGAACTACAAAAGAGAGAACCATGCAATAGCAACACATTTCTAATTGGGATTTGAATCAAATTTTTTTTGTAAGTATAAAAGTAAAGTATTGAAAGTAAGTGTAAAAATAAAGTATTGAAATTTCGTCCCTTTTTTTTTGTCAAAACGTTTACAGCAGTTCACAGGTTCATATGTAGTACCCTTAACAGATTCTATATCAATATCAAATTTCGAATCTATCCAGGGATCTGAGTCTATTCAATAAGTATTCTCCTAATCGCAAGAGTTCAGATATCGTCCTTAAATCAGGCAAAATGATTGGAGGCTTTTTTATTCAGAATGACATTGAAAATAGACTAAAGGAGATCAAAGGATACGCATACTGTACAATATAAACCGTTTGTTTTTTTCTCAGTACTCATTAAATTCGACAGATACAACGACATGAATTTCTGCGCATATTCTGATCAGTACCTGGGTAAAAATGGGAAAAATCGCCTACGTCCACTCAGTGCTATAGATTATACCAACTTTTTAAAAGATAAGCGTGGCTGATATGAACAGGATTCAGCCAAAGGCAAATGTGATTCTTTTACTTTTACTTCGCTAACAGTGAATTTTGAATATTCCTCACCTTATTTACAAAAATATTTGAATATTCCTTTGTTTTCTTCCAAGTGCGGTAACTTAAATCAATACTTCTTACGTAATCATCCAGTCAGATTAGTGACGTGAAATATTAATATTTCTGAATTTTTTTCATTATTTAATCTTTTTTTTTTTAAAAATTTTGCAATCTTTGTGCGATCATTACTTTCACGTACTTCGTGTCTCAAATCTCTGATGTGCATCTCCGGGTATTGTCAGCAGGAAAAGACTCACCTTCTCGGAGTTTAAGTTTAAGTGTTTACTCAACGAAATTATATACGGTTTGGATTATTGTGCTCTTGATGTTAATCAACTAGTTTCTCATTTCGAAACTGAATTAAAAGTTGAAGTTTTTCTTCTTTTTTTTTTTTTTTGATAATATTTTATAAAACATATTTTATATCGATACAAAAAATAGTTATTAAATACTTTGTATTTATCTAGATAAGGATTAAGCTATTAAAACTTTGTAATTCAATTTTTAATCATTTAATTAATGCTTTTACCATTAAATTAAACTATTATTTACTTTAAAAGTAAACAATAGAAT
This sequence comes from Glossina austeni, assembly GCA_000688735.1. NCBI lineage: Eukaryota > Metazoa > Arthropoda > Insecta > Diptera > Glossinidae > Glossina > Glossina austeni. The sequence goes on from KK502579.1 coordinate 509,404, forward strand.
TAATTTTTTATACATATTCACGGAATGCATGTTAAAGTTAATGGGGCAGTAAAATGGGAATCGTTTGTGTAAGAGTCACGTAGCTAATCGGTTTGGCGTGAAAGTCTGAATTAAGTCGATGATAATTCGCAAAGTTAGCTTGTGATTTATTTTATTTATAGGAAGTGTATTATGTTTAAGATTTCTCCCTCCCTCTGTTCTTATTAAAAAAAAAAAAATAAATAAATAAAAGATTTATGTTGAACACAGAATTTCTTTGGCTGTGCTTTTGCGAAGTCATCAAAAATCGATCTTTCAATGAAGCGGGCAGATTATGATCTATTTCATAAGCAGTCATGCCCTTCAACGAAATTAATTATAGACAAAGTGAATGTAAATCTTTGTCTGCTAAGACTTAAGCTTTTAAAACCTTCAAGCAGATAGCTTGTGATGCGAAAATGTCTCATGAAGAAAGTGGTTTATTATGAGCTGTTAAACGACTAATAACAAATACGACCAGCAACAATCGACCGATTAAAAGTTGGAAAAAAAATCAACACTTTTTAGCTGATGTCCATCCATCCATTCAGACAGCAAAAGCGGTTCGCAAGACGTTGAAGGCATTCAACTTGCAAATGCCTATACGACTTAATCCGCACTCTCGCCTTCTTCGCTTTGATTCATATGAAGATGTGAGATAAAATGGCTCGATGAATGGTTCGCGGCGAAGAAAGACGATTTTTAAAGCTGTCCTATCCACAAATTAACCGCAAGATGGGCACAATGTATAACTAGAAATGGAGTACAATTTGAATGAATCGCTTTTTATCACCTTTTCGGAATTTAATTTTTTTTTTTTTTTTTTTTTTTGGTAAACAAAGTCATAATTTCATAGCTCTTCTCAGAGATCCCCCTCTCACGTTTATAGTCCTACTTATAGATTCTTCTTGCTGAATCTCTTTCAACTTTTGCGACACGATGCATCACTTGTGTTGTCCAAAAGGATTAAAAGTTTAAATAGCACTTTTTTTTGAGCAAAATTAAAAATTGTATCCTTTAAATACTTTAAATATTTCATTTTTAAAATTATTTATTTAAAGTTATTAAACTTTGTTTTTTTATTAAACTTTATTTTACTTTAAATTCAATACATTCTTTAAAATTGTTACATTCTTTTTCTTTTCTCATATTCCAAGAAAATCCAAAAGTCGAAATAAACCCCTATCCAAAGACTACATACACACTTCAAACTAATTTCCGTTTTTCTTCTTAGGCTTGTAAATGAAATTTTTAAAGCTTAGGAAAACTTATCCAATAAAATAAATTCCAAAAATTTAAAAGGCTTTAAAAGGCAAAACTGATTTTATTTTTTTTTGTATTTAATATTTATATTCTGTATATTTCCGTATTAACATTTTTTTTTTACTTTTCTTTTCTGTTAAATCAAACAATGCAAATAAGCACTATATGGAAGGCAACGAATACAATACTAGTTGCAAATGCATAAACAATTTCAACTTTGACGACTTATCTTATGTTAGTATTCTGCATATTAGAACAGCAAAACTATTATACCCGTCACCAAAGGATGAGGGGTGTATTCATTTTATCAAAAAGTTTGCAACACCCACCAGGTAGCCTTAGAGACTCGATAATGTATATATATATTCCCGATCAGCATCACATTCTGAATCGATTTACGCATGTCCTTCTGTCCATCTATTCGTCTGCCTAATGTCTATTGCA
>KK502579.1:512385-529257 GCA_000688735.1 Glossina austeni
AAAAAAAAAAAAAAAAAAAAAAAAACTTTTCTGCAATGGGGATTTTCTTCCTCGCACATTTTGCCTGCGAAATTGATGGCTGCGTATATAATGTAAAAATTTTAAAAATAAAAAAAGACGAAAAACAAAAAAAAAACAAAAATCGCTTCAGAAAATCAACATATGGTTGTTATTACCTCAACTCAAGTAGAAAATAAAAGAGGAAAAGATAAAATGAAAATATATTATATATGCATATATATCTTGACTTAGAACGAATTGTGGATATCTTTCATCTTGGATCAAAATGCATTAAAACACGTTTGAAAATCGTATGGTATCGAATTTTGAAAAATTTTGAGCATACTCATGAGCTTTCGAATTCGGCAATCGAAAGCATGCGTATTTCGTCGTGACGATGGCTTACTCCTTTAACAGGACATGAAATGAAATTTTAAAATTACAGTTGAATGAAGCGTCTTCATGTTTTTTTTTTTTTTTTTTTTTTTACAATACACTTTTACTGTCTTACGTTATTATATAAATATAAAATTATAAATATAAAATTATATTACTGCAATACAAATACACATACATATATATACTCATACATTCCCTCCAATAAGGGACAAACACAATGCACAGTAAAACAATACATGTCAGCTTCAAGCAAACATATCCCTGCTGCAATACCAGTAACGGCAGCTCCAGCAGCGTAAAATTTACGAATACATTTTTAAACAAAACAAGAAAATATCGTTTACCCAGACAACGTGGCGGGTGGTGGCGGGCGGAATCGACAGAATAATGAATAGAGAGGAAAAGTTTTCATTTTGTTTTTATTTTCTTTAAAAACACACAAATTTCCAAATGTAAGACATTTTTTATTAAAGCTTTAAATATTTTATTTTTTCATATAAATTGAAAATTATGCAAAGAAATGTTATATAAAAAAAATTAGAAAATAAATGAAAAATTACTTTGCCTTGCGATTTTAAGACATGCTATGGAAATCTTTTTTTCGCTATCTTCTACTCGCACGTTTCCGTAAAGAAACGTATTGAGAGTTACTAAAATAATTGAGGTTATGTGTAGCGGTTTATCGACGAATGGTTCGAAAGAGTGTCGTTCGACAAAGACAAAGCTCTGTAGCACTCATATATTTTATTGGATGGCACAATTATGTTCTTCCTTTTATTTCGGCTTATTTTGAGGTTATGGGAAACATCCAAATCATTCTTCAGAAACTTTCCTTGTAGAACGGCCTAAACCAGTTGGTGAACTTGAATTAGTACCATTCAACAACAAACTTCAAATCAATTTTCTTCACTTCAGGAGTAGTGAGGTCCCTAATGTAGCGGTTGTTGTACCAAGGTTGTTGGAAGGCCTCGGTTCAAGATCGTATAGTCCGCTGTGTCAGCGAATACCATGAACTCGAGCTAAAAGTGGTTTAAACATGCTTGGGGGCAGCCATAGGCAGTGCTCCTTACTATACCGGTAAAGACATAACACGTATCGACTAGACCGCGGTCACTTCTTCTCTCTTTCTCTACTCGCACTATTTCTCGCCTTCCTATTGATCATCGCTTTGCTGCACGGTCGGTGCTTATACATAAAAAAAAGGAAGGCGGATTTTGATCCGAAGCACTCCACAACACACATTTATATAATGAAATTTTCAAAATGTTGCTTGCTTTGGAGAAGAACTGTTGCAAAAAACACGAATACGTGTCTTAGGCATTCACAATCCATGGAACTTTTCTTCAAACTCTTAAGAGAGAGTAACCATAACAATGTCTTCATTGTCCAACACATTTGATTTATTCCCGAATTATCTCTTAAGTACTACTTTACGTATGAAGCTACTAACGACAAAGTTTATTGTGAACAGAGATAAGACTTTGCGTGAAGTTCTATTGCGAAATCTGTTGGCAGGATTGCCTTTAAAATGAATGAGATAGTGATTGGATTTCGATGCTTGTGGCTGCCTGAGGGGCAAAGAAAGCGTAAGAAAGGCAAATAATTGATGCAATGTAATGTTGTTTGACTATTACCTATAATGATGTTGTTGTAAATCATTTAGCTTGAGTACAAAATCAAATTAGGCGGCTTCAAATGTTGCTTCATTGCATTGCGTATTGAAAGCGCAAGCCAATCCAGTAAAATTTAGTTGACACAAAAATCACTTCTTATATTACATGTATCCCTTAATTAATTTATGTACGCTACACCAATAAAAATATAAACTCAATATATCTACGCTCCTTAGTCCGGGTTATTGCAAGTACAAAATCAACAGATAGTTTCCACTCAAGCTTCGGCTGTTACCAGCTTAAACAACAAATATTACTTACGCACGGAAGGACAATGCCAATTTATCTCTATAATATAACAGCGGTGTATTTGTACAAAAGCATACCAATGGTAAGGAAATAGTGCCCGGACGATAGAGTGAGAAAGTAATAGACTTACTTATGTTCTACATACCTAACGATAGGGGGTTTTTCCGTTTCCTTTACTCTTAGAAGGCATCAGGAAACTATTCGACAAAACACTAATTTAAATGCGTACTTAGATAAGTTCGACTTTTTCACACCACAGCTTCTGCACCCGAACGGCCTCACTCAGATTCAATGCAATTATTTAGAGACGTCATCATTAACTACGATCCTCCATATCTTGTATTGCGCAGGCATTATTCATTTTCTTTCCTTCTCATAAATATTTATGTAAAATTTTATCATCGGTATTGTTTGTTGGAAGTTCATTGCATTTGTACCACATACACATAAAGTAATAAAATATTAGTTTTGCGTAAATTTCTAAAATAATCGTGAAATGTGAAAAGTGGTTGCAATATTAAGCGGCTTCAAATTTAGTCCGCTTTCAGGATCATAAAAAGGAATCAAAGGCCAACTTACGGTGTAGTGAAGATGAGTTTGAGATGTAACGATATTTAGATCAATTGATAATATTGTGAATGAAAACAAAGAAAAAGGCGATGGAGACAACGGCAGATGAAGACAATAATTATACCATCAGAAAAAAAAAAATTACAGTAAAAGAAAGCGGAAATGAAAAGACGGAAGATTCATTTGGTGCAGATGTTACAGAACATGGGCATAGTTCTGGACTATATTCCGGTCTGCTATCTGTACCTTAAAACAGAAGATTCGTTTGGTGCAGATGTTACAGAACATAATGGTAGTCTGCTATTTGTACCTCAAAGCGTGGAATTTGGTGAATAACTTTCGGGTCTCTAGGCTAACTTTCCCAAGTCAGATTGTCAAGCGTGAAAGAAAATTACAAGGCGTAAGATTCAAACGATGCGCGTTTAGTATCCAAATATACCTGAAAAGGGCGAAATAAAACATTTATTTACATTAATAATCTTAGGTCCAATTTTTTAAAACTTTTTTATTAAAACTACTGTCGGGCAACTGTTCACCTACGAACAAACAATTGTTCGCATGCAAAAGGTTAAGAGAATAAAGGGAACCTGAGAGAATGAGAGACAGACAGAGAGAGAGAGAGAGAGAGAGAGAGAGAGAGAGAGAGAGAGAGAGAGAGGGAGAGAGAGAGAGAGTGATGGAGGGAGNAAGAGAATAAAGGGAACCTGAGAGAATGAGAGACAGAGAGAGAGAGAGAGAGAGAGAGAGAGAGAGAGACAGAGAGAGAGGGAGAGGAGGAGAGAGAGAGAGAGTGATGGAGGGAGTGATGGAGGGAGAGAGGGAGGGAGAGAGGGAGAGAGAGAGAGACGGAGAGAGAGAGAGACGGAGAGAGAGAGAGAAGGAGAGAGAGAGAGAGTGAGTGAAAGGGAGAGAGGGAGGGAGAGAGAGAGTGAGAGAGAGAAGGAGCGAGAGACAGAGAGAGAGAGAGAGAGAAACGGAGAGAGAGAGAGAAGGAGAGAGTGAGTGGGTGAAAGACAGGGGTGTGTGAAAAAGGGAGAGAAGGGACAGAAAGGACAGAAACAAAGTCTATATATCTTTCAAAAGCTGAATCTTATGCCAAGGCCCGTACAGCCACTGGCAGCTTACGATGCCCTAAAATTTCGATCAATTTTAAAAATTAAATGTTATTGGATAACTTTCGTTACAGGAAATTTAAATCGAAACTACGCTACAAACTAAACTGGAACACGGTTCATATAAAAAGTTTACCACCACTTTTGTCGCATTCGCACGAAAGACATAATAGCAAATGCCAAGAGTCCGTTGAAGAAAAGAAAGAAAGAAGACGCACTTAAGCTTACTTGTTTGTTGGAACAAACTATTTTCGTAGTCAGCCGAAAATTTCTTATAGACTGTGGATGGATGAAAGAGAAGCTTGAATAAAGTTAATGTAATAAATTACAAATTTTCTTATTTTTTATTTTATTTATTTAATTTTTGTAAATTTTTATCAAAATGTAATTAGAAAAGTTTTTATTTTTATGAATAAATATTTAATTAATAATAACCATTTCCTGCTTGCAATGTCCCGTGTGCATGTGTGTGTTCATCAAGTTGTGCCTACCGCAACAGATGCTATTATTAAATACACATATAAATGCTATATTTAACTAAACTTATGATGTTTTTGTATGTTTTTAATTAACCAAAAAACTTGAAAAAAACAAAAATTAAATAACTAAATAAATAAACATTTTTTAAACCTCTACGCATACATATGTTTGTCGGTAGCATATGCAGTAGCAGTATGTGTGAATGCGATTATTATAAAAATCGTTTAAGGAGGATGATATTAAATTTAGCATTGCGTTTGTAACATCTCCAAATGCCATAACAAAGAGCTGCTAAGACATAAATATTTTGCTAATATATAGACGGTTCGTTCATGACTTAGTTCGTTTATGTTTGCGATTTTTTAGGGATATAGTTTTTTGATCTGGATATTCTCAAGTTTTGAAAATTTGAGAAAAACGCTTTAATTAAATTTCTTTACTTATATATATAAATGATTTCCTTTAATCCTAAATGACAATAACGGATACCCATTGATCCAAATTAAAAGAAAAGATGATTTCATTGATTTCATTCATTGAATAAATATTCGATACAAAAATCCATATATCCAACAATAAATGGAATATATAAATAAATTGTAAATTATATAGTAGCACATATAAGTCATTGTATATATATATATATAAATATTATTTTTAATTATATTTTATATTTAATTATAATTTATTATATATATATATATATATATGGCAACTAAACGTAATATAAATAATAAAAAATAATAATAACAGTAATTAGAAATTATTACCGAAAGCAACTAAAAACAGTATAGTGGACTACGGCTTACCTTTAAATACCCTATACGGCTTCGCTTAATACAGTTATTGATATAAAGACTTTTGAAATCATGGCATTAATGGTTAGGATCGGCTCATTTTTTTGACCCATAGCCTTCGCCCATGAGTGAAGACGCTTCAGTGTACTAAATTTCGTCAAAAAATTTAATAAATTGCGAATTATACACAAGAAACCAAGATGGACAGATGGACAGACAAGCTTAGAATCATCTTCCGAATCGATGGCTATAACGAAAGATTGGTCTATCTCAAGACTTTCCGGGTGCTGCATACATTCGCATAAACTTAACATACCCTCGCACCCTTGTGTAGGATATAAAGATATTATAAGTTATAGATAATGAATAATATTAATAACAGCAATAGATTTTATTAAAATCTTTTTTAGTTTTTTAAACAAACGGTTAATTTACTAGAACGCTTAGATATCAACTAAATTTAAGTGATATTCTGCGGTATATAGCCGACAATTCATCTGAAATCGATTAATATTTAAAGCGTTTTTTTAAACAATATTTTTCAAGTGTAATTAAATGCTTATTATACAACTTCAAAAAAAATGTAACAGAAACGGTGAAATAAAAATTTTCACTTATTTCTAAACGAACTTGTGATACTCTGCGCAATCTACATATGTTAAAAACTTTAAAGGAAACTTTTTTATCCTTATCAGTCCTTAAAAGTTTAGAAGCTAATGCTCGTTTTTTTCTTCTCTTTTTTAAGCGTAATATTAAGAAAAAATTATGAGTGTGTAAAGTTTCCCTATAATATTAATAGATTTCTAATAGGTTTCTCTATAATATTAATAGGCTTATAAATACTTTTGATTGTTAAAAATTTCACTAAGGGCTTTGGTTTAAAAAATTTATGTAAACAATAGATTAAAGAAAAAAAATTTAATTTAAAAAGACGGAAGAGGTAAAAGAACAAAATTCTCATGCTCTGCGGGCGCAGCCTATTTCTTCTATTTTCAAAATTAAAGTTTTTGCCGCGTAGACATGCAGGCGTTGTAGGCATGTCCTCTAAAAAGTTTAGGTCAAATTCAAACTCTTTAAGTCAATTCCACATTTTCTTGCAAATTTTTAGGCGATATCTTCATTTTCGCTAATAGGAGAATGTTTACCACAAATACTAAAAAGTTACGCAAACAGACAGATGGACAGACGAACAGGCGGACATATTTAGGTGCATTCAAGATTTGAAATTGACCAAAAATTTGTATACTTTATGGTATTTTTGAAGCTTGTTTCTGCGCGTTATAAAGTCGTTGAAAAAAAATTAAAGTTTGATTAAAAAAAAAAAAAATTTTCATCATATGAGAAAAATAGATGAACAATAATAAGTTGTTTGCAAAAATTAAATCAATTTTCTTCAATTCAGTCGGTATTAATTCATCTTCTATGTCTACACAAGAGAAGGATTTTCGTAAAAAGTAAACCTTAATGTAGTGCAAATATTGGAATGTATAGAGCCAAGGGGTGGGTGTAAGGTGTTAAGCAATCAACTTTTTCTCTCTATTTCGTCCGAGCTTGCTTTGTAGAGACTTATTTATAATACTTACGTGAGAGCATACATAACCATACATAAGGGCGGGTCACCTTTTCACCTGAATAGCTTACCTCATTGCTTGATTGCAGTGTGGTGGTACACATGCACATGTACACCTAATTCTTTTTTTACACGATAGATACGTTTCCAAAAAATACGTGTAAAAAAAATGTGTGTAAAAAGAGAATAAGGTGTAAACAATATTCAAAAGTTCTTGTTAGAGTTCACTTAATTTATTTCGTGCTTACACATTTTAATTCATTAAATATTTTATGAAAAATAATTTCTACTTTAGAAAAAGGGAATTATATCTGAAATTCATAAATGTAAATCGTGTTAAAACAAAATAATTCGTGTAAAAAAAGAAATTTTTTTTCTGTTGAACTTGTGTTAAATCAAATTCGTGTAAAAAAAATCGTGTAAAAAGAGAATTGGGTGTATATATTTTTTGTTCTTTAATAAAGAAAAAAAAAATATTTTTTTTAATTTAATATAAATAAATATTTATATACTAAAGGATTTAAGTTTAAGATTTCAAATATATTACTTTACCGGGTTAAGGAAAGCCATAGATTTTGTACAAAGGCAGCCAGCCACGCAGCATCTTGTTGTAGTGAAAATATGTTTTTTGACTTTTTCCTTCTTCTTACCTAATTAATACGCATTTTAATTTACCATATCTGCCAAATCTAAATTCAACAACAAGACCAACGACAAAAACAACGACAACAACAACGGCGACAACAACAGACGACAAGAAAGAGAAAAGTAACAGCAATAGAAACAAACTTCTATTATGTTACGTTCTTTTTGTTCGGCATATAATTAAAACGTTTGAATGGCACAACGTACTTAGCAAATATTCCTTGAAGTTCGTGTACATCTGCCTTAAGCCATAAAGATAGATATTCTATGAAAATGTAAAGAACACCCCGGCTCACTTTCGCAAGCGATATATTTATCTTTTATACGCTTGTGATATGCACAAACAACTGAATTGAATTTAATGAATGAAATGCTTGCCGCTTCTTCAGTGCATGAATGATAAATAGCTTATGTTGAATCTGCATTAAAAGTAATACTTGGAAGTTACTTCCTTTACACAGCTTAGTTATCCTTCTCTCTTCCCCTTCTTCCCCCCCCTGCTTTTGTCTTTATGCATATATGAGATGCTTACACATGATTTTAATTGCTTTTCTATACAAAAGCAAAAAGGATAAAAGTGTTTAAAAGGAGAACATTTATTAAATGATAGTCTTTTCTGTTTGGAGATCAAATTTTCAAGAGCATTATCTTAATCATCTTCAACCTGATCAATAAATAAGTGCTTAAGATGAATATTCTCTTCTTTTTTTTTTTTTTTGCTTCCCACTAAAGCGTAAAAGGCACTGTGCACGAACATAACATCACATGCATATATGGTCTAGCGAGTGTCTTTCTTGTTCTCCTTCTTTTTCTGTTTTTTTTTTGTTTTTTCTGTTTTTTCATGTTTTTTTTGTTCGTTTGGTATGTTTATTTGCTTCGTAAGGTCTTTTCCAAGTTTGTGCACATTTCTTTTATGAGTAGGCTTTGATGTGATAAATTAGTCCTTAGAGTTAATTTGAAGCTTTTGAATTGTCTGCAATTTTGCATCCTTTCTCTCCCCCAAGACCACTGGACAATAATAATTCAAATAAAAAGCAAAAAAGAAAAAGAAGAAGAGTTTAACTTCATTTAATATTTTCATACTCATATTTTCTAAAGATTTTATGGGCATAACATGTGGGAGACGTCCTCTGCTTTAAAGCTATATAGTAAAGGAGAAAAGGCTTATGTGGAATTATTTTTCGAAAACTTTAGTGCTTTCCTAAGCTGCCTCTTTTTGCGTACATCATCGAAAGATGAGAATATGCTAAAATGTTTGTTACCTCTGCAACATTCCGTCTGAATAGTCAGAGAGTGAATAAATACACACATATTTTATTTACATATAATTTTTAATTTATCTAATAAATTATTGTTATTACTTTTTTTAATTAGTTTGCTTGAGAGAGAAACAAAGGTTAGGTAAGATTAAAGTAAGATTAAAGCACTAGCATCTAAGGCTATCGGTTTATTGAAAACTATACCGCACTAAATAATAAATGAAAATGAAAGGAAACGTAAACCATCTATTTACCTGGCTGTTCATCAACTACAGTTTCTTTTATACGTCTGCCCTTTTTTCCCTAAGTTCTTCAAATCATCTATCAGTCTGTTTTTTTTTTTTTAACGATCAATCGATTCCAGCTTTTACTTATCTAAACGCTTTGCCTCTTTCTTTGCCTTCTTCTTTTTTTTTTTGTTTTCTTGTCATACATCATTCTTCTTATGGTTTGCGTGTCCTTTCTTTCGTTCCATTTATTCGTAGTGCCAATAGAATTATCTGGAACTATGTTTGTTCGACTCCCTTTCCACTCATCTCACTAGTTGTCCATCTTCACACATTGCTGTGATTCTCTACAATCTGTTCGCCTAGCATTGCTGCCATTCGTTCAGGGTCTAATTGCCATTTAGTTGATCTCTATCTTCACTTACCTACTTGACTGTCAGACCAGTTCTTTAGCTGCACCCAAGCCCATAACTTTACGTCTTTTTGTGTTTTTTTATACCCACCACTGTAAGATGAAGATATACTGGTGGTTTTTTTCTAAAATATATGTAATACCCAAAAGGAAACTTCAGAGATCGTATAAAGTATATATATCCTTGATCAGCATGAACTTCTGAGTTGATTTAGCCATGTCCGTCCGCCTCTGTTTCTGTGTGGTGTGTGTTGTTGGCACTCTTCTGGTCGCGAAAAGCAAGATATCGACTTGAAATTCGGTAGAAACTTTGGAAGTCTCTGCACGCAGGTTGGTATTGAAAATGGGCCAAATTGGCCAAAGCAGATGCGGCGCAGTGGAGCGTAAACTGAACGCAACTCTGTTTTTTTTTAAGAAAAATCTTTGGATTTTTGCTCGTTACTCGGAAATTGTTAAAGTTAGAGCCCAGAAATTTTCCTCACTTACTTTACGAAACAGTCTACTCTTCAGCCTACTCTTTAGGTCCGAAAATGGAAACATCCGCCATGCCCACACAAAGTTACAAGTGATTAAATTTTTTTTTTTTCACTTTTTTGAGATTTTATGCTTATTTTTATCATAAGGCAAACAAAACCGAATGTGCCGAACTATTCTGTGCAGTCCTTAAATGAAGATTTATTATCTGCCTAAAAATAGGTTAATTCCAAAATGAAAATGGTGGGCATCGCCACCTGGTACGTTAATTTTTTTTTTAATAATACCAGCGATATGGGTAACAAATAAAAGAACTTGGAGAGTAGAATGCGGAAAGCATTGTGGTGGGTAGTCGGGGATTCGGCCCCCGGCGAACATAACTCTCTTGCTTGTTTTTTTTTTTTAATCTAGTATATCTCCGTTTTTCTTCCTTTAAGCCCTTGTCCATCGGTCGGATTTTTATCCATCGCTTAATGACATTTATTTTTCTGCTTTTTTTTCTCTTAATGTGTTTATACTTCCACTGATCAAATACTCCTCTGTTTATTCGTACGGTCTTTTCTGCAGTTGTTCTTCTTATCCTTCCTTTTTCACCTTTATCGACTTCGACAAGATTCTGCTATTCCTCTATTCGTCTTATTGAAAACACTTGCATATGCTTGTCTTTTTTTCTTCTGTGATTCATTGACTTTAAACCTTTGTACACTCTGTCCTGTTATCTGTCCTGTCTCCGCTATTGTTCTTATATATATTCCATAATACTAAAAATCATTGAATGTGTGATATTCAGCTTCGTAAATACCTTTTGCTTCAACAACAAAAGTTTAGAAACCAGAAAAAAAACTTATACCATGAGTGAGTAAACATTTTACTTAGGTAGTGAGGAGTATCTCAGAGTCGACTCAAAAGTCTTTCTTATTTCTTTTCTTTTCTTTTTTTTCTTTCTTTTAGGTGAAAGCACGTTTTAGTGCAGAAATGTTATTTTTGTCATTGTTTGCATAAACTTTTCCTAACAAATAATACCAAAGAGACTCGTATACGTTAAACAAGAACGAAAAGGGATGAGTTTCAAGTCCAGAAATGAGAATTAAAAATATGATAGCAAACTTAGTTATGAAAGAAAAACGAAAGAAATGAAATCTTTGCAAATATGGACTTTTGTCTCTTATGTGTCTCAAGAAGTTGAAAGACCAGATTATTAAAAAAAAAAAACAAAAAGAAAAAGAAGAATGTTACTGTAAATGACAAGGCAATGGGACCAGCTTTCATTTAACTATTGAAGGAAATAATGGGTTTCCAATATTCTAAGCGAACATATCAAAATTACTATACCTTTCTTTTCTTATTCTGCTATACTATCGTCTTATTCGTGGAACAGGGTGACGGCCAGAAAAAAAACATGGAGAGGTGGCCGCAGCCTTGTGGATCTGTCTGCCTAATCAGTAAGTGTTATGCCTTCACCGACTAAACAGTCAGTGTAGTTACGACCTAAGTAAACTCTATCGTACTGAGATTTGAATCCGCGAATACTGACTTCTTGGTCTCGGTTCTTACCTACACGGATCTTTTACTGACAGTTGATGTAAGTTTGCCGATAGAAACGAACTTTGCGTGTAGTGAAAATAATTGCAAAATTGTAAAGCGAATAATTCTCCCACTAGCGGAACATATACAAATCGCGGAGGCCTTTTCTTTAAATTTGAAGAGGAAATATGGCCGACCCGGTGTACTCTTAACACGGAGCTATAAGATCATCACAGCGTTTACTTTAAATCTTTAACGTTTAAATTAATACCCATTGGAGATTAAAATTTGCTTTCTTTTGAGAATTTTTTCATTTTTTTCTTTCTAGCCCCAGACTGCGCTTCTTTGCATACCTAGACGCATATACAGATCAAATTATAAGAGAATCAATTTTTGTTGGAATTTTGCTGCTGTAACAGTACCTACCGAGACGGGGCAGCATACGTAAAAGGCAGATATTATTAATTCTTTGGACGGCCGTTGATGCATAAGACATTCATTTCAATTCTAAGGCTTAAAATTAGTCTTAATACCACCAATATCTGAAATATATATATTTATATAGATATAGTCTGTTTTCAGAACCTCACTTGAATGTAAAAAATAACCGAATATTTAACGAATTTAAACTTTCAATAATAAATTTCGTAAACTTTTTCTGGGAGAAGTAGTAGAGAAAGCAGAAATAAATGAACCGTAAGCCGTAAACCGTCAACTTTACGAAAAGAATAATTGTATAAAAGAAAATTAGATTAATGTTGTGCCGATTCAATTAACGACATTTCTGGTATAAACAGATCAATTTTTAAACTTTACTTATGAGTTCAAATTTTTGCAATTTCAATTTTTCGGAAACTTGGGAATACGCAGGCCAGGGCAGATAGATGTCCGATACCATCAGAACAAGTGAAAGTTCTTAGTAATCAGCATAAATAAGCGAAAGAAGGCTTATTTCAAGACAGTGATGAAAAAAATATTTTATTAAAAGTTTTGCTCGGGGTTAGGTTCATTTTCTTCGCGGCATTCTCACAGAATATGAGAGAAGAGCCTTTGAGATGAGATCCTAGTATTTATGTGTTGTGTATGGTCATAAGAACTCAGGCAAAACAATAAAACGATGGTTGAGCGGAATATTAACAAGAATGAGAAGTGTTGTGTTAACTTCTTGTGGGTAAGTGTAGTCTGTCGACAACGACACATCAACTTATAATCCCTTTTCGCTTATTGCAGTCGCCTTTTTTTTTTAAATCTTTTAATTTATTCAGCGTTCTTTGGTGTTGTTAGTGATATTTCTTAGGTGTAGCTTGAAAGATTTGCATTAACTCATAAGACACAGCTGATGCCCCTATTTGGCAGTGATCGTTGTTAATGGTTATCATTGTCTGACCTCAGATCATAATTTTTTGCATTTGTCAACGCCAGTCATTGTCACATCAGCACTTTCCAGCGGAGAAGAAAAAAAAAACGTTAAATTAAACTCAAGTAAATCGATTACCTTTCAAACGCATTATAGAATGACTCGTGACAGGGTTAGAATTGCCAAAGTTAAGCGACCCGTAAAAGGCCATAAAATATTTTTGTTTACTGATTATAACTACACGCAAGTATACGTTTCATTTAACTTTAGTTTTATTTTACTTCCAGTCCTTCAGTGAAAAGTTTGCAAATGTTTTCTAAAATTTTACTTAACGTCTGCGATCTTTTCATTTACTTACTTATTGTCTAAATAAGTTTATGTACACTTTAAACTTTGACCTTTTTCAACTAAAAAAAAAAAAAAAAAAAAAAAAAAAAAAAAAAAAAAAAAAAAAAAAAAAAAAAAAAAAAAAAAAAAAAAAAAAAAAAACAATTTCCTGTCCAGCAGAGCTAGAGAGCAGCTTGTATACCAAGCATATATGTATTTATGTGAGAATAGATGTTTGTGTGAATAAAGCATTAAATTACAATTGTATGTGTGTGTGTAAGCGAAATGGTTTTTTGAAGTAAAACTTGCAGAATATCATATCTTTCTATATCTACGAATGAATCTGCTTTTGCTATGCATTTTATTATTACTGTTACTACTACTACTACTACTACTACTACTACTGCTGCTGCTGCTGTTGCTACGGTTGCTACAACAACTGTTGCCATACAGGGCAGTAGTTGATATGCATGTAATACATTTTTTAATTGTTGTGAAGATGCGAGTCCTTTTAAATATGACAAAAAAATTTACATAAAATCTCAATTTATTTTTCTAGCGCCTCGGCACCGACTATTAAATGTTACTGCTTTATATTTGTTCCTCTTTTATATAAATATACACACACACACACACAAATATAGCAAAGAGAGAGAGAGCGAGCGAGAGAGAAAGAGAAAGAGAAAGAGAAAGAGAAAAAAAAAAGAAAAAAAACAGAAGAACACACAACGGCTGGTGAACCTATCATGAATATCAAATTTTTTTTTACCGGATACACGGTGCCCGTGTGTTTATATCATAAAATTATGCAAAACGACTAAATTAACAAGAGTTCCCGCCGCACTGTTAAACCAGATGTTGAGTCCACACACAGATATGGAATATTATTTTCAATTCAGTTTTTATACCGAGTGTTTGTTTGTTTATCATATTTTTTTTTCAACTTAACTGAAATTAAAAGTGAAATGGCGTTAGCGAGTATTAGCAACAATCTACGTCACTTGCACGAGGAGTAGTATTAGCAATAGCCATAGCGCGCAGCTGCTAACAAACTCATCATAGTGATTATGTCACTTATAAAAAGTGATTTTGTTTTGCTTTTGTGGGGTTGAACGTTTTATTTGTTTTCGCTTCAAAAGAAAATTGAAATTAGATTAGCCGTAGGATTTAAGAGGCAAAAAACAAAAAAAAGCAGAAACAAACTTTTATAAAATTAACTGCAACACTTGTTATCCACAGTAATTATTGTATGATGAATACTGCTGTGCGATTATGTCTCACTGAATATTTTTGCGGTCGTTTTAAATGGTATTAAAGAAGGAAAGCTATTGCAAATCATATTAGATCTTGGGTTGATTGCGGCAGAAGGAAGTGCGGCGTGTAACTCCTAGAAAGTGTTACAAGTGTTTTAAAGGACTTTCACTTCAATAATTTCCTTTCGGGTATTAGGCGCATTTCGCTTAGCTTACAAGTGTAGGTAGAGGGCTTTGCTGCTCTTGTTTAAACGAACTTTACTGAAGTTGCAAAATAAGAACAATTTTCATCTTTACTCGCGAAATATTTGCCATCAGATTTAATTAAGCCTGCCAGTCCTTCTGTCCGCACATCTTTTTAAGTCTAGGAGTCCCATAGCTGGACCAGAGAATGAAAACTTGGTGCTTAACCTACGAGTTTTTCTTGGCTTTTTTTTCGCCCAATTTTTTTTTAAGACTTGAGGTTATATTGAAAGATCTATGTAGGTTAACTTTAATCAAAAATGCAAAAAAAATGGAGAATTTTCGATATATTCTCGTGATATATTCGGCACGAATGCAAGCGTTGTACCCGTTGACGTCTGTCGGTCGTTCCGTCTGTTCACGTTGTCCACATTTTATGTCAATATACCATAGACAAGTGAAACTTAGTGGTTAAGGGGTTGGACCAGTTAATGGTTTCTCAAAAAATTCATATGCGTTGACTGTTTTTTTAAACGAATGTTGTGAACCTTTCTTCATCGGATATCATTTTCAATGCATTTTCACAACGCGCAACGTATAAGTGCTTAGCGTTATTAAAGATTTTTTTTATTTTTTGGTTCACACACTGCTTCGCCATAAGAAACACCCATCCAATAGTGTCTGTACACTCACACACCCATACAAATACACACATACACACATGCACTTATTGTCTACAGCTTAGAATGCAAATTTCTGAAAAGTTATGAATAAATATTTGCATCTGTACGGCGCTAATGAAATGACTATAAATTCTCTTCTCTCTATCTCTCTATCTATCCATGTGTCTGTCTATCTATCTATGTATCTGTCTATCTAAATAATCAAATTCCAAACGAAAATTGCGCTAAAAACAGCTTAAAACAAATTAAAAACTTCAAATGCGATTTATTGCACATAGCATGATGTGCTTGCGAGTTTGCGGCTTTGCATTGTTTTTAATCACTTTAGAAATCGGTAACGGTAACAGTAGTTTATTGTGTAGTCGATAGTGAAAATCATATTGAATCGATGATTATGCACCATAGTGATACTACAGTTTGTAAGCACTCCTGTCTGCGATGAAACATTTTCGAATCGTTAATTTTTCGATTGGCAATTAATTCAATTTGTCACTTAACATTAATTTACTTTGTACTGATACGACACACAAGTGTAACTGCAAGCTTATGATCCGATTAGATTGAATTATTTCGTACGCTTTTGCTGCGTTAATAATTTTTTATTATCCATCCGCTGTAACGGGTTTATTTGAAAAATGATTAGATAACAACATGTAGTGAATAAGAAAATTTGAAACGTTCTAGTGAGCTATTTCAACACCGCAGAATGTTTCCAGAGAATTAAAATTTGAAGGCTCCTCAGAAGCTATTACTGCTGAATACAGATGGACTACTATCTCACCAAGTCTAAGCTTTAGTATTAGATGGACAACTAAGTTCTGTGTGTTCAAATTAGTCACCTATTTGGTCACCCTATTTGTCGCGTTTATTTCTTTTTTCAATTTCAGACACAGATGTCTGTGCCATTGACAATTGCACGATACTGTAAGTTTCAGTTGTTTTCAAGGTGTCAGTGTATTAGAAAGCGTAAAGCGATGGATGTCGTTTACGGTATCGCATTTGATTCTATTATAAAGAGAAAAAAAAGGCAGCCAAAGTTACAGAAAGGATTACGTTGGCTTCGACTGACAATCCATTAGGCTACAAAAGAGTTAAATAAAGGTTTGCAAGATTTGGAACAAAAAGCTTTTGCTTTGAAAGCGATGAATGCCGCGCCCAGCTCCAGTAAAAGCAATAGGTTGTGAATTTCATTTAATTGTGATATTATCCTCCGGACCTGATCGACGCGGTCTTGTTTAGCTGATCAGTTTGAGCCGTGCGAAAATGGATTGGAAAATGATTGAATGGATTGATGGAAATCAGTTCACGATAGTAATTAAATACTAAAACTAAGTTGACCTAATTTCAACCACATGGGTCTACTTCTTGGCGCCACTCCATGTAAGGCGTCTCAGCAGTAGTAAGCTCTTCGGAAAAACACTTAATTTTTAATATTAGGTTGGGGAAAAAGAAATCCATTATCTGCTGCACTGGTAGATTTCTCGTAAAGTAACGATCAAACAATTTCAGATTTATGCTCGTTGGAAAGGTGAAATTTCGCAGTAAAAAAAATTCTTTTGTTGTTTTTTGTTTGGTGCATTCAGTTGTGAGTTACAGCGTGTGTGTGTTACAGCGGAAGTGAACAAAGAGAAAATTCAGTACATTTTACAGTTTTTCTTTAACAAAGGCGAGAATGCAA
>KK502579.1:538236-559857 GCA_000688735.1 Glossina austeni
CTTTCAGTGGATATGAGTAAACATATACTTATTCAAATTGTTACTGGCGGCAAGAAAAAATATCCCCACAGACAACGTAAAGTCTGGTCTGCGTATTAAAAAACAGGATATACTCGATATATTTGCAAAAAGTGTGGAGTACCGCTACATAAACTTAAATGTTTCCAACGATATCATACTCTAAACAAATATTAACTTGATTTTGTCACTTGAATGAAAATAAATAAATATTAATTAATTCTATTAACACTATTTTACTATTTTATTTCTTTCAATGTTTATAAGCACGTAATTATTGTTTAGATATATATTTGAGAACTTCACTAGTTATCACACGTAAAAAATGCCCGGTGGGTAGCATATATTGAGGTGCAATTTGTGCGGTCGGCAATGTGTTATACACGATTTGGAGGCATATATAATATTTTTCTCAAATACTCTTCGACGTGTATGCGATTTTGCCTCGTGGAAAGTCGTGAATGACGTGAAGTCATTTATTCACTTGCTAATTATTATTGACTGTAGAAGGAAATACAAGCGATTCACTTCCTTGTTTAAATTGTAAAGGTTAAGTTTTTTTTCTCTTATGCCGAAATTTTATATTTATCATTAAGCCTTCCACGAATTTTTTGTTCAAATCCAAGAATTTTAATTTAAACTTTCGTCAAACTTTTCCACATGGATTTAAGTGTGAAAAAGAATAACAATATTTTACTCAACGTGAAGTGAGTTTTTTGACACCCAACATTTGCAAGGGTTTTTTTTTTATCTTACAAAATGTCTTTAGCTTGGTGCATAACAAGTCTGCTGTAGTATAAATAAATGAAACATCTTATGTAAGTACAAGGTTTCGTTAGTATGGGAGATATGATAGGATAGGATAGGATAGGAGGCAATCTTTCGGTTGCAATATGAAATGTTTCCGATCTACAATAACATACGCAAGGAGTAACTTATTTAACACTAAATGGCGGTATTGTACTAAACCGCTTATAAGCGCATAAAAAAGTTTAAGTTAAAAAGCTTAACTTGTCTTAATCTGTTGAGGATAAAAGGGAAAAATTTGAGAACCCAAGAGAAAATTGTAAAGTCAAAATTGCTATTTTAACATGCACATCGACAAAGTGATTCCTTTATGGAAATGATTGATTGTTTGCCTAACAGCTTAAGAGATCTACGAATCTTTACTAGACCTTATTACTGTTTGCCTTTTTTAGTTAAAACCTCTAACTTGAACGTTACTTTTAAACCGTTTTGCCTTTCATTTTATCTACAAGCACATCCGGCTCTTCATCATTATAGATATTTGCGCCCATTCGCCAAACTGGCATATAATTCAATTATAAAATCCTTGATATTTTTGTGAAACCCTTTAAATTATTTAATATACTGCCTGGCTGGTTGATACGGTGCAAATCTTCTTTCATGATAAAAATACATTCTTCTTCTTCTTCTTCTTCTTCTTCTTCTTCTTCTTCTTCTTCTTCTTCTTCTTCTTCTATCTTAAGTAATGTTCATTTGCAATAGCGGAGAATATATAGTTGTAATGGCCTTCAATCTTTATTTTGCTTTATTAGTTTCTCTTTTAGAATGTTTTTGGCAGATTTAGAAAAATTTTCTTGTGGTAAAATCTTTCTTTTTCCAGTTAAAGCTGTCACAATAAATTATTATCAAAGAAACTGCAGAAGTTAGCTGTCAATGAGTCAAATGGAAAATAAGTCGAACTTTTTGTTTTCCTAATTTTCTCTGGTATCATTTTTCAAAACAAAATCACAATGAAATAAATAGCTTAAGGTAAGAGATTTATGTTTCTTTTGCTCTATAGTAAAAAGCAATATTTTTAACAAAAGTTATTTTAAAGAAAATCGTTTTTACCTACATCTAAATGAAAAGTAATCATCTTTATGCAATGATCAAAAATTGCTCTTGCTTAAGATACGATATCGATTCGATTTATCTACATCTTGCATGCATTGCTAGTGAAATCTTGAAAGCAAGTAAAATAGGGAAGCAAAGTTGATACCAAAATACCGATAGATGTTCTAACCGTTTTGCCATATGAAACAGAACTCAGCATTAAAAAAATGGAAAATCCTACAAAGCTCTTTAAAGAAATTCACAGGACAGGGAATAACGAAATCATTTTAGTCATGTCCATTCGTACGTCTAGTCATACCTATTTGATATTGTTACTGCATCATCCAAACTTTCTCTAGCATGGAAAGTTTTATCTCGCATGCTTTTTTTTCTCTCTGTCGTCAGATCAGATTGAAAAAATTCAATAAATTACTCCGCAGTTTCGGTGAAAACGGCAAAGCGGATGTAGCGTAACACATTGCAGTTTCTTAGTACCTATATTTACGCTTACATTGCACATTATACTGCACTGCTACAATAACCTAATCACGCTTATGTTGCATAGTAGTTATGCTTTAGTGCACAACTTGCACTCACCTGGCACACTAACCGTTATTGCCATTACAGCTTCCTATGATGGGAAACCCTCCATATACATGCTGTCCGGCGTAGGGGGAGAATCCCAATTGAATCCTTTCTTTTATATGGAATCAACTAACATGGAGGTCGGGGGTTCATAAACATTTGTTAGATCTATGTAAAGAAGTAGTACTATATGCCTCGAACATAGGCGGAATCCCAAATCAATCCAAATGCGAAAGTGACTTTATGCCGTGTACTGTACAACCCAGAGATACACACTTCGAAATCGTGAAAACGACGGAAGTTAGATGGCCTAAGCGTAATTATCTGGAAAATGTCTCCGAAGAATATCGCTTTCCTGATTGCTGGAAACTTCGTGGCGACTACTGTCACCCCAAGAATCGCAGCAACACTATCAGATAGAAATGGCTATCACCAATTTTCTAAATTCTGTTGCTCGAGACAATGTCTCTTATTACTAGGGATTTTCCTATTTATTGAGTATCGCTGATTATCGCTTAGTATTTCAACCCATGTGTCATCGGTCGCTGTTCAGTCGCGCGCTATAACTGCAGGTGTCCACGTAAAGCCATTTCTGCAGTAGTGTAGTTAAGCTTACATTAAACATAACGTTGCCGTTCTGGAATAGTATACTTACTCTAAGGTAACTTTAAGGCCTGCATACTAACAATTTCGCTTATAGGGTACTATCCATTTACGCTAAGGTAACTTTAATGCTTGCACTCTAATGACATACTTTTGCTTACAGAGGACAGTACACTTAGGTTAACATAAATTTAATGTTTGTACTCTAGTGACACACTGTCGCCCACACAGCATTTTCCCTTATCATGCTATAATAACGCTCACATTGCTCACAGCACAGCAAGTCTGTAATACAGAAGTTACGTTTGCTTTGCATATCGTCTCACTATTGCTTTACTCCAGGACTTCCGTTTACATTATCTTACAATACGATAATAATGTACTTACGCTTACAACACATGTTACGTTCGCAGATGATCTATGCTTCTTATTGCCAAACCATGTTAGTCCTCGCATTATATCGAAAAGTTTCACTCATTCAATCTTTTTTTTTTTTTTTTTTATTAACTTAAAATAAAATACAATGCATTTCGCTTTGCAAATAAAAATTGTAAATGCGAAGGAAGGTGAGCCTGCATTCAAATGTTTGCAAACATTTCCACATTACAAAAAAATAATTTGGTAAGAAAATTTTAATAGCCGCAGAGAAAATCGAAATGCGAAAAAAATGAATGAATTTTTGTTACTGTTGTTGGCAAGTTATTCTAAGTCTGATCTATAATAATGAATGCGACGTATGCGTTCGATACTCTTAAGAGCTTTATGGAATGAAATTACTAACGCTACCATACCATACTAACCGATGTGTAAAGGAAATCTTGTGTTATTTATTGTGACCGAATATTGTAATATTTACTGGCTGTTGGTGGTTTGCCCTCTATTTGAGGCAAACATATTTGCAAAACATGTATACACAATCTTACATAATATATTAGATGCATATATTAATGGTTTAGATGCGTATATAAACTCACTCTATAATTAATTATTCATTGCAGATGTACAAGTGCATTAAAGTCTAGTGAATGCGATTAATGCAGAATGCATGCACAAGCAGCTAAACTATGTTAATGTAAACGGATGCAACGAATTAGGCGTGACAGTTTTATGGCTATAGGGGATATGAGTAAGCGTTAATACAATTAGTTACTGACGGAGAAGTAGCAGCGAGAGAGAGGTCGGAAATTTAAAATTATTTAGCCACACGCTATAAATTAAGGAGAAACATTATGAGGAAACAAGATGATTTATATTGACAACGTGAGAAGCGTGTCAATATTGATTATAAAATAGTTAAGGCATGTCTTAAGAACGCATGCATCTCCACATATATATATATATATTTGTGTGTGTGTGTGTGTGTGTGTATTTCTGCTTATACAGGTGAAGCATTCGAAGGATAAAACTTTCAAAATTTCATTCTTTTATACCCTATTTACACCCTACACCATTTGTATTAAGCTTGTGTGGATGTATGTGACACGGAGAGGGGCCTTTTATTTTACCGATCGATTTAGAAACATTTCCTGAATCGACCTTAGTCCATCTGTCTGTCTGTCAGTCTGATGTCTCTCCATGGAAATTTGTGTTCAAGCTACAAATAGCAATTTTTAAGGTATTTTGATAAAATTTAGTACACAGACGTGCTTCTCCCCAAGGACGAACGCTATTGTCGATAGTTAGCAATGGTACACTTTTTGATCAATTCTTTTATAACGCCCTACTTTGAAAAGTCGTGATATGGAAAAAACAGTGCAATTTTCAAAATTTCTCGACAAAACTCGCTTTTTAACCCCTACATTGGAAGCTCTAAATTAATACGAAAACTTTTGCTCGGATGGGGCAATTTTTTGAATCTTCTCTCATATAATCGTTTTTAATATTTTATGATGAAAAACCAAAAAATTAATGTTAGGGAATTTGGATCACATAGGTCTATTTTTTTGTAGGCGCTATTATGAAACGTAGCGAAATCTAACCTTCCTTCGACGGCCTTTCATGAAAAGTATGTCTTTGCCTAACAATAATATCTAATTTTTGGCGCATTGTTACCAAAAAGGACTGCATAACTGTTTAAGACGAAAAGGTGTAGTGTATCTATTAGTCAGCTTTGCACAACTGTGATGTTTTTACTCGTTCAAATTACATTAAATTGCATTTAAGCATATACACCAGTAGCGTTTAGAGATTATTCAAGTTTTTTATCCAAATAACTTTTCTCTCACATTGCAATCTTAAAAATCGCAAGTCAAAAATTATTCGCATGACATTTTTATACTTCGTAAGGATGACCCCCCATTAAGTTACTGGATTGTCGATGGCGATAAATCAAATTCTATACATGAATTGAATAGAATTTAGTGAAGAAAGTACTTTTGCTATTTTCCAGATCACGCAAGACCCGTAGCATGTTTGTTTCGCAAGAGCAGTTCCCTAGAATTTGCACATAAGTTTAATGAATATATAAACAATACGTAAATTAAATAAAAACTTTTTTTAATTACAAAAAATTTCTTTCATTTTTGTCGTAGAATATTTCCACGGATTTTTTGCAGCATATGGCGAACATAAAATTTAGATTTCTTCAATATGTTGCAAACGATGAAAGGAAAACAAATTATATTTAACTACATACTGACTTTTCAGGTTCTTTTGGGCATATACATGTTTACGTATACCATAGCGTGTATTCACTTGAAATTGCAGACTACTATATGTTTTTACTTTGTAAACATGTAACAGTTTAATACAATTCTTGGTCTAATAAAAAGAAAGAAAGGTCAAGCAGTGCTGTCCTGGTGACAAAAATCCCACAAATGTCCCTGAAATTTTACTACATTTAATTTTGCATGTTTTTGCTTTGGGACATCTTGTCATATATATATTAAAACGTTATCGTTGGGCAAGATTGACTTGTAAATACACTACACCACTTTGCTTAATACATGACTGCATACCAAAAATTATTACTTTACTCAGTTTTCATGCAAAGGCCCTTGTAACGCGCGATACCCAAAACACCAACTGATTTGATCCAAATTTGGAAAGCTAAACTTACTTATAAACTCTTTTATTTTTCGTTTATTTTCGTCATAAAAACTTGCAAATAAGACTTTTTCACCGCATAAGGGCGTATTTTTCATGAGGACCACTGCGCATAGTGAGGTCCGAAAAATAGATCTACATGATCCAAACATTTCACATCAATTAAGCATAACAATGCAGAAGCTTGTAAAGGAATTATTAAAATTACAATTTCTTTTTCATACAAGGACTTTTCAAAGGGAAAACGTTATGTGGGAAGTGGTGGAAAAAGTCTTCCTATCTAAACCATTTTCGACAGGTTTTGCCCCTGGGCCAAAAGAAGTCAGTACACCAAATTTTATCAGAATATCTAAAAAAAATATTACCTGGCGATCGAACACAAGGATGCATGGACACACTACACAGGGACAGACTGCAGACGTGCAAGAAGCTTAGATCGGTTCAGTTTAAACTCAAAGTTGGTTCCATTGTAGCGCAAATATTTGAGAATGATGCGTATTTCCTTAATTCCGTATCATTACAAATCCAAGAATAAATCTTCAAATAAAAGCCACCGACGAAAATAGATCGTTTCCAAGAGTGACATAATAAGAAGGTGTTTCAATGGTAAGCCCTTCTGGATGTAACATATATCCGAACAAACACAATATACTCTGAATGATAAGTGATGTAGTGAGGGTATAATTATTTCTCAAAAATTCTTAAGCCTTTATGGCTGTAAACAGCTGTTTCATTACTTAACAAAATTTATTAGCAGCCAGTGAAATATATATTTTTTTAAAAGTTCAGTAGCATTAGGCCATAAAAGAAGCAAAAGCGTTTAAGATTATTCGTAAAATTAGAATTAAAATTTTCAGGACATAAGGTCGTAGAAGTTGAAAATTTTTCAAAATTAATAAACAAAGAAAATATTTCCACTAATTTGGAAAAAACGAAAACGAAACTATATTCTGCAGGTATACAAAATTTTATGATCATACACGACAAAGGAGGTAATGTTTCAAATCTGCATTTAGTACAAAATTTTACTTTGTCGAGTCAATATCATAATCTACACTCAGTGATTTGACTTTGTGATTAGAAAGCGAAAAAAAAAAAAAAATAGCATCAAAGGAGTGGTAGAAAGACATTCGATACCCTCGAGACATTCGACCTTCATTAGCAAATTGAACTTCATATGAAGTGTTTGTTACATTGCGAAAAAATTAATTTCATTATAATAATTACCGGAAACAATCGACATTTTCGAATTTGTAAGTGGAAAGCCTTTCAATATGTTATCTACGATGAGAGATACGCAAAAGCATCTTTCGATTTCAGGCCTTTTCTTATAAATGGCGAGCTAAACTTTTTCTTCATTTCATATTCACCGTACCATAGATCGTATTAATCGCTTATTTTTTATTTTTTTTGTTAGGAATAATGGATAATAGAAGTGCATGCGAAGCAAGTGATTCCGAGATGTGCGACCTCTCGGGTTATGATGCCGCTTCAAAAAAACAAGAGGAAGTTATACAACCATTGGCTATAACAGCGAACGTAAGTTTATTCGATTTCCGTAATTAAGAGCGAATAGATGAGGCGGACATTCAGGAGCACTATGAGGGTAAACCTTGTACCCTCTTAGACTATTAGGTTGCCATCATAGCGGTACACAATTACTGCCATCTATTCTATTGTAAGAGACACTCTGCCTTACTCCCATGATAACAACATGCTATGTGACTTAACATTCATCCCAGTCCTGCTGCCAACTTTCATTTAGTTTTAGTTTAGTTTTCACTTTGAATTCACCTAAAGTAGACATTGCGACACCAATGTTTGCATTGGACGAGAGTCGATCACATTTTATCCATTTCGTGCAAACAACTAAGCAATAAAGTGGATCGAATATGTGTACGAAAGTCTAGAGTACAATGTGCGAGGTATTTCTAGAAGATTAACACAAAGGTGCAAGCAAACCATTATCATCAAGGGGGTGTCACTGTTTGAACGGTTATGTGCACAAGTGCACGAATTTTATTTAAAATAATTTATTTTTATGAAATTTGTGAAAACACGTTCGGAAAACTACATTACTTTGCCAAGACTTCACTTTTGTACGGTTTCATATATTATTTTTATTTCTTTACTTCATTCAGGGCGCGCTGGACACTTTCCCGGATGTACGTAATGGCAACTATGCGACAGCGTTTCAATTACCTAATGAAATTTGGATACAAATTTTTAGCTATTTGACGCATGGAGACTTGGTGAAGGTGAAGCTAGTCTGCAAGGACTGGCGCCAACTGACTCGCTCAGCTGCACTGAACCGGAAATCGGTGCTAGTGATTGGCACACAAAATCTGAAGGATATTTATGATTTCATAGACTATGACGAATTGAAGTATGGAAGTGTGATAATAGATGATAGCTGGGGCGACTTTGATTACGTGGATCGTGTGCTCTTATTTCAAATATTCAAAAAATTGGGACCGAACGTTGTTCAATTAAAGCTTCATGATCTCTCATCTCTCTCAATCCTCAACAATCCTTTCCCAAGGCTGGAGGAATTGAATTTGTATGATTTGTGCTCCGATACAAGAGCAGATTCTTACTTCGAATACTTTCTTCCGATCTTTAATTGTACAAAATTTCCAAGACTTAAATCGTTATTGATGCCTTGTTATTGGCCGTCAGAAATACAACATCACGTGTTGTCGGATTTGACCCGAACGCCAACAATACGTTTGGAAAGATTGAATCTCGAGGGTTATTACTTTGCCGACAATTTAAATGTGATCGCGACTCATGCAGCCTCACTGCGTTGGCTTAGCCTCAACTATTGTATGACAGAGGGGGATGTAATACCGCAAGAGCGATTGAAGGAAATCTTTAGCAAATGCACTCGATTGGAGGTATTGGATTTTCGGCACGTTTGTAGCCAACACTTCACCAGAATCGCTTTGGAAAGCCTGCCAAAGGAGACTCGGCTTAAAACCATAATTTTAGATGGCTTTTGCAGCAACAACGATTTGTTAAAATTAATTGTAAGAAAGTGTGGCTCGTTAAAATGGTTAGGCTTGGCGGGCGGACCGAGAGACCCGGTCAGGAAATTAAATTTGACGAGTGAAAGATTGCGTAAAATGATTTTAGCAGGTGTTCGCATAGATTTTGATCACTTTTGCGCTTGAAAAAGATTTTTGTTTTTTTTTTTTTTGTGGGAAATCGGTACAAATTGGTATTAAACAAAAAAAATAGTTTCCATCATTTTCTAGAAAATTTTACAATATTTTTAGCAACGTGACGATAACGTGTCGAAAGAAATTGTATTGGTTTGGCAGCAAATCCACCCACCCGCCCACTCATTTTCGCACTTCTTCAACTCTGCGAACCCGCGTGCCAGCCAAGCGATCCTGCACAAGCCACGCTGAACAAGCGGTAATTAGAAGGCGCCATGTCTGACAACTCTTGCAACCAGTGGCCAAAACATGGCGAATTAAAGCAATTCGTGTCGCCATTTTTATACCCTTCAACCCAAAACCGACAATTGGGATATGATGGAGTAGCATCACTATAAGCCTCTGAGCGTGTTTGATGGGCTTTGGTAGGAGATTGCTTCCCACAAGCAGTAATGAATTTGGTAGAAGAAGACAAAGAATTTTGAGCGATCTATGATTAGTGTGGGCGTACGCTGAACAAATCAATACTAAATGGAAAACTATTAGTTTATGTAGAGGAAAGTCAAAACCAATTCGACCGTTCCCTGGTATTTCCCATTTCCCATTACCATTTTTACCTGTAGAAGTCGCTGATCAACATTTTTGCAAACACCTAATAAATTAATTTGAATTAGCCCAAGAAGATCTCGTTTATTGCGTAGCTCCAAATGCTTTGTAATGAAACGTTGATTTAATTAACACTGCGATATACAAAATTGATCGGAAAGTTTTTTTTGCACTCTCGACAACTTTGAATGACGATTTTGAACAATTGCGTAAAAGTTTTCTACGTTTACGCGAATTTAGGAAACGATAAGGTGAGGGAAAAGAATTAAAAGAAAATTTTAAAAGTTATTTAGTCTTTAGCATTAAAATAATAAATAATTTGTTTAACGACCAAACGCTAAAAAGCAGTGGTTTTAATTGGAATCATTTCTACTAATTGAGAGATGAGACGGCAGTGGGTTTTTCAGAAAATAAATGATTTATTAATGATTTGATGCTTTGTGCCTTAAGCAGTCGCAAATAATATGAAAATATGGGGCGAATATGGGTGTGGCAAAACTTTTAATGATTCAAACATTCGAATTTCCGAACATAGTTGCTGAGCATAGACAGGTACATTTGATATTTTACGCATCCTCCTCGAAAGACGTTCTTCTGAGACGGGGCAGTGATTTCAATAATTTGCGATCTGTTCGTTTAAATTCCTCATAATTTGAACAGAAGCACGAACTGATTTATTAGCCGAAGATTGGTACTGTTTTTAGTCAAAAAACGAATTTTTTCCTTCTTCGCCAATCACCCAATCAATCGATCAATCCATCAATCATTTTAAAATCCTTTACTCGATATCACTGCTGCCGGACGGTAATCGAAATCATTTTTTTGCTGGTTTATATTCAAATTTGCACCGATTGCGTTGCTTGCGCCAGAGTTTTTATACCCTACACCACTTGTGTTACAGGGCACATTAAGTTAGTGCTGTCGTATGTAACACGCAGAAGGGCCTATGCTCCTACGACTCACCTTTTATTATACCAATCGACTCAGTATCATAATCTGAATTGATTTAAGCTTGTCTGTCCACCTGTCCGTATGATCTCTGTCCATGTAAATTTTTCTTCAAGCTACAGATCGCAATTGTTGAGATATTTCAATGAAATTTGCTACAGTGACGTGTTTTGACCCAAGGACGAACGCTACGTCCAGTTTTTCGACCTCTCGCCATATAACGCCATATTCTGAAAAGTCGTTATATGGAAAAAAATTGCAATTTTTAAAAACATTTGCGTTTAGGTGGGCAATTCCCAGCTCCTAATCGATCAATGAATGCTTATCTCATATATGTCAGATTCCTATCTTCATTTTTGCGACTGTGGTAGTTCCACAAAAAAAAGGCATCAAATTGACAAATATTGTCAAATATACAAGTACACGATATAGTCTCCTTGAAAATTAAATCAAGCAGAAATAAATTATGTGATAGATATTTCAAGTCATTTTCGTATAAACACATGCTCTGTGTAGACACACATTTCTTATAAACAAATTGCGAAGCTTAAAAATTTAGAGAAGACTGAAAATGACCTACTCGGTACTTCTAGTGTTAAGGGAATCCAGTTAGAATTGCTATGTGCAAAAATTTGAGATCTGAATGCATTAGAGCTGTTAGTTACAAGAAATTTGAATCCAAACAGTACCTGTAGCACTAGGTTGACCTTCAATTGAAATAAACCGAGAACACGCACAACGCTTATCATGGCATCGATATTTTATTGTTTAATTAGCATCACCACCAGCTGTTGCCCGTTTTCTATTAGGATGGGACTACTATTCGCAATCAGAATTTAAAGAGTTTGCTTTAATAGAATTTCAAGTTCGATCAGAGCTTTAATCGAATCTATCCTCCTTATAGAGTTTAGTGAATTTAACAAAACGAAGCAAAATTCATATAAATGAATTCATTTTTTGTCTCCTCTACCTTCCGGTAGTAGTAGGTGCTGGTTGAGCAAGTACCAACCAATATTTGTTTGCTTGATAAGTAATTTACCGTTACATTCAATACAATAGTAATATCCTTGGAATGTTATTCCATGTACTGGCCATTTGCCAAAAACCATTTCCCTGCAACTGTTTAGCACAACAAGAAAATAACTTTCTTTTAGCATAAAACTGCAAACACATGCACACGCACACGCGTAGTAACACTAACAGCTGCGTATAATACATTGACAGACATACCAATAATTTCTGTTATTTTGCTGTGTTTCTTGAAAGAATTACAATGTTTTCATCATCAGGCGAAGGGTAGAGCTTATGCTCTTTAAAAGTTTTTTAAAACCATATGCTTCATGGAAAAGTTTTTTATAGCAACAACAAATGATGCAACGTCAAGCGTTTTTTATCGAGCGGTAGAGGCCACAACAGTTGATAAATTCGCTTTAAGATCGTGAATTAAAAAGAAACAAAACATTATGGAAAAATGGAAAAAACAAAATGAAAAATAAAAAAATTAATTTGAAAATCGTTCTCGATTTGAAATTTTGAAAAATAATCTGACAATGCTACAAAAATGTACGCTTCCTTCTATCGCCATGCAACATGCTTAAGCAAAAATGCTCACAAAATTCTTCTCTAAGAAGAAGGACTTTGACCAAAGGAGAGAGAGATAGAAAGAGAGCGATAAAAAGGCGGAATGCATTGCGATGCCTAGAATTCATTCCTCATTTCGGTGCCGGAAGTTAAATGTTTTAAGCGTATTTCTAGACCACCGCCTAAGTCTTAAACGTAGTCGCAATAAGTTATATTAACGGTAATAGGGGATCCAATCTTATCGAAAATTGCATCACCTCGCAGGAAATAATAGCACAAATGGGTGTCAGCGCTAGCCATCGAAACAGACAAGAATATATCAAAAGGAAGATTTTCTGCTTATTGTGCTTGGCCTAATCGAAATAACCAGCCAGCATGGACTTACCGTAGAACAGTTAGATCATAAAAATCGTTCGTCGCCGTCCTATAGAAATAAATCTGCCTAGGACTCAATATTGCCAATGTCCCAGCAAATACGACAATGGGTCACCAAGGAATGTATTCAGCGGGACCGGGGATTTATTTGAGACGAACAATGACAAACGGAAAGAAACGGAGAGGAGGAGAAAAGGAGAAGGACACCAAATACATACTAATCAACAGCTTCAATTACTTACTTGAAGTGGGAGAGATGGAGGAAGAAAGGAAAAGTGGAAGGAGTGACAACAACCATTCTGCGGTAACTAACAGCAAACGTTTATTCGAGAGTTAAATAGTAATTAAAGATAAGATGCCAGTGGAGAGAGGATTTCTGCCTTGGATACACAACAGTGGTACTCCAGTTGGCATTCCCGTTGGGCTGGCGGGTCACGACTGTTTCGAATTGGAAACGAAATCGTTTTATGGAGGCAGCATGACAGCCACTCACGTGACGATGGTGCGAAAGAGTCTTACGTATCGTGGTGCGTAACGGTTGTGGTTGGCCTTGACTTGTCTTACATTTTTTCTTACGATTTCATACGAACGCATTTACTTTTCGTTGATTTTTTTTTTTTTTGTTTCCCATTCTACATACTTTTCTAGAATGTCACTGCTTACGCGTGTACATCGTTCGTTCTGTCGCTTGGCCGTACTGTTTAACCAAATACGACTCCTTGATCGAGTCTCGTCCTTACAGTCTGAAGTGTTGCTAGTTGAAGCACAATAGCTCTAAATATGGAAGTGGAGACAGTACTTCATTCCTTTATCAGTTTTGCTTACAAATGTGTGAGTATGTGATGTGTGACGCAGAAGTGATGATTTCTTAGTCGATTTTACATAATACATGAATTGCTCTCTACGTTGGTGCTTACACTATAAAAGAGAACGAGTTGTGTTTGCATTGCTTTTGCATTAAATTTACTTCAAACTGATTAAACAGTTTCAAGAATTTGTAGGTGAAGCACTTGGCTTCTGTAGATGAACGTTTGCGTAGGCATAAATAATTTGTGGAAATTTTCTAAATCTAAGTTTCACTTTCTGCAGTTTTTGCATATTTCAAGTATAAAGAGATAGATTCATGTACTTAATCAGCTCAAAACTTCAAATGAATCAGAAATGCTTCTGTCCAGTACAACACTTTGCCTGCTTTAGATGTTTAGATGTTACCCTCAGGAATCTTATGCACTGGCTTACTTACTTGGGTCAACAATGTTTTAAGATTAAAGCACATCTTCTCTCCACTTTAACTTAACACTAAGTGCCTATATGCGCATAAAATCGTGCAATGATTTTTTAAAGTAAAATTCAGCTGAAACAAGGAAAAATTCAAACGAGATAATAATTTAACAACATTTTGTAATCCTTAGCTGAAAAACATGCTGCAAAACATGTTTAACTGTGTGCGTTAGACCGTTGCACGTCAAAATTGTTGCTTTTTGTTGTAGACGTTATCTTTTCTTTCTTTTAAATCTAACAGGCGTGTTTAGAAAATTAAATGCAAAACATCATAAAACGAAAGGAAAAAACAAAAGGAAAGCGTTTCCCTTTTTATCTTGACGGGAACTCTTAGGAGTAGAACATTTATAGCTGCTCTTTATGAGAGATAATATATTTCATGTTCTAAGAAAACAGAGAACAATTCGCTAAAGCATATTCCGCTAAGTCATAAAGGGATACAAACTAAAAGAATAGCTAGAAAAAAAAAAAAAAACGTATCTTCGACTTTGAGCGAATCGTAGACATCCTTAATCTTGAAAATGCTGTTTACAAATTTGTGTGCCTTTCCTTCGAAATTTTGGATGTCTTGACAAATATTGCCTGATATAAAATCATCTAAAGGACACTGAAAACTATCATTCTTGAGTGGTGAGCATAATAAGGACGAAGTAGCATTCGCCACCCATCACTTGCTGCAAGTGTGTTTCTAAAGATATTAACATATCGGAAGCGGGATCTACGGGGGACATCATAAAGGCAGTGTGACACTAAGTGCTAAAGCAAACGGGATTTCACTGCTCCGAGGCAGTGGAGGTGCTATGCATTCGGCTGCTTGAACACAAAAGGGAAGATTTAAAAAAAAATGTCACCGTAAATAAAAAATGTATAAAAAATGT
Organism: Glossina austeni; assembly: GCA_000688735.1. Taxonomy (NCBI): domain Eukaryota; kingdom Metazoa; phylum Arthropoda; class Insecta; order Diptera; family Glossinidae; genus Glossina; species Glossina austeni. Next base: position 553,157 of record KK502579.1, read on the forward strand.
ATGTCAATAGGTGCGAGAACTACGGCAGGAGAGAACCCACCAGATGCTTTTCGGCAACGCTACCCTTGCGGTAGAGTTTACTTTGGGCTTAGCTACAGCGAGTACTTCGTCAGTAAGGGCATAACACTTATACATTGGGCGCACATCACCTAGGATGCGGCCATTCCCCATCTCTTTCTCTTTTCTGAATTCTTTCGGACCGACTCCGTATCACACTAGAACGGGTCATCCCCTGAATGATTGGTCATGTGAAACAAATAAGAACTTTGCTGGACAATGCAGTGAAACTGAATATTTGACAAAGAAAGGTGGAATAGGTGTCGCCTTAAGCAGACCATATTCGTGTAAGACGGCTGAACCGTATTGTGTTACCGTTCCGAAAACCGAATGACTAACACTACCAGTGGTGTTGTCGAGCCAGAACGCTCCGGAACGTCGTTCCGGTACTACCTTTTTGGACAGGAACGCGTTCCGGTACTACCTTTTTGGACAGGAACGCGTTCCGGAACTAAAAATGATTTCTGATAACGAGAATTTATAATAAACATTTGAAGAAAAAAATATAAAATTTTAAAAAAGTAAAAAAATTTCATACCTAAATTTTAATGCAAGCGGACCGTACGTTACTCATCCCTGGTATAGTTTATTGCCACAGCCAAATGGGCCTGCGGCTAATGCTAATGCGGCCCTGTCTATATAATTATATATACGCGTTCCGGTAAAAAAAAAAATTAGCACAACACCACTGAACACAACCCTAACCTAGGTAAGTGCTACACGACTAAGTCTACTGTCTTTGAGTGGCCATAGGCAATGCAGCATTCAAGCCACGGGATTAACTCCAGGTTAAGTCTATAGAAGCATTTGTGTTCGATACAATAACTAGCGAATAAATCGTATGAATCGTTGAAATTAGACAAAAGTAGCCCAACAATAAGTATCCAGTGCTTAATTATCTCTTCTGCTATAAAGATTACGTTCATATGTGACTGTTACTGAGGCCGTGTCTGTTTTCACTTTTTAAATTCGAATCTTTCGAACTTATGCGCTTGACTTGACAGAAGTCTTCGAGCGCATTACGCTTCTTATCCTCGTAACATGTTTGCTTCAATGCTCTTGCAGTGTGTTACACACGTAGCGTTACAATTAGTATATCTACAGCTTGGAATGGCGGATGTATATAAATATGTATCTTTCGAACTTATGTGCTTGACTTGACAGAAGTCTTCGAGCGCATTACGCTTCTTATTCTCGTAACATGTTTGCTTCAATGCTCTTGCAGTGTGTTACACACGTAGCGTTACATTTTGTATATCTGCAGGTTGGAATGGCGGATGTATATAAATGTGTACGTAGTACCGGTATATGAAAGGATGTGTTTCGCAGAGATTGCATTCGATATTATACTAAAGGATGATGTTTTGAACTTTTTATTCTGTTTTGTTTGTAAAAATCTTTTTCATCATATCATAAATATTTGCATATGCAAGCAAAGAGAATAACAGCAAATTCATAAAAACATATTCAGTCGTGTATCGATTGCATCTTTTGCTTGTAATCGTTATGTTTATATTATTAGCATTGTTTGTCTTAATTTTTCGCAATCAACTTTCCTATGCTAACACACATCTTTTAAACTACGGCATTAGTGCTTTCACTGAAAAAATTTTGAGGAAAAAATTTCCTTTCGCCAATTTTCTCATTTCCTATGTACCCAAGTGATAGATCCAAAAAATAACTACAGCCACTAGATTTTTGCATCTCTTCTTAGTTATCAACTGGTTAGTTTACTGCTACTATCCCTAACCTGGACACTCTTGGTTACGAAGTGAAATGGATTATAGGATATGAGATTTTTTGCTTTTTTGTTGAGATTGCAGTACTAAGCGTTGTGTTAACCACTGCTTCATGTTAACTGATAATCATTTATGCAGAAAAGAAATTTAATTTCTCTTCTCTCCTTTCTTCTCCTTCGATACTCTATTTGAGTACCAGTTAAAAATTCGTAACTTCAAAAAAAACAAAAAAAAAAAAAATGAAACGATTTTTGTAATAAATTTATGTTGTACATGCATGGGATTGAAATTGGCTTTAACCATAAAATGATACCATAGATATATACCACAGTATTATATCTTTAGCCTTAATACCAGTAAAGCAGCTGCACGAGAGAACGTCCAAGAATAGCCAAACAAGCAAAATTAATTGATTTGTGTTTATGATCAAGATTTGAACGCACCTGAGTGCTTGTAATAAACTGATAGTTCAATTATTAGCAAAGCTATTGAATTATGTTTATGCCCAACATATGTAATGGAAGTACACGGAAAGGATATGAGGCAGCATATGAATTTTGGAAACCTTACATACATTTGTACGTCTGTCCATTTATTAAATGTATGAAATTTTAACACATTTAACGTTTATCTCGGGAAAGAATATTAAATTTGCCAATAAATTATTTTTTTGAAAAACTCACTCATCCCTTTTCAAGTGTTGTTCAGAGTTAAATCCTTCTCTTCTTTCCTAAACTCATCACCACTGTTCAAGCAAAAATTTAAAGAAAAAAAAAAAAAAACGAAAACACTTAGGTTGAGCAGACGTATTCTTGGATTACATTACACTCTAAGCATCTCCCTGGACTCAACAGAGGTGTTCTCAGTATATATGATGCTATGAGCGTGTGCTTGGATCGATTTGGCCCATTTTCAATACCAATATGCATGTAAGAACTTCTAATGCTCCAGCCAAATTTGAAGTCGATTGCGTAATTTTTGCGGCCAGGAGAATGTTTACAACAGACGGACAGGTGGACAAACTAGCTGATCAAGTATATACACCCAATTCTCTTTTTACACGATTGTTTTTTACACGAATTTGATTTAACACGAATTCAGAAGAAAAAAAATTTCCTTTTTTACACGAATTATTTTGTTTTAACACGATTTTTAATATTTTTTAACTTCTTTCATATTTATGAATTTCAGGTATAATTCCCTTTTTCCAAAGTAGAAGTTGCTTTTTATAAAATATTTAATGAATTAAAATGTGTAAGCACGAAATAAATTAAATGAACTCTAACAAGAATTTTTGAGTATTGTTTACACCTAATTCTCTTTTTACACGAATTTTTTTTACACGTATTTTTTGGGAGCGTATCTATCGTGTAAAAAGAGAATTAGGTGTACACACTTTGTAGGGTCTCTGAAGCTTACCTCTGGTCATTGAAAATGTTTTAACAATATTGGTGTCCCCCCCCTATCGTATAAAAACGCTTAGGTAACTTATTGCTTTAATGCGTTATGAACTTGTCCGCGAAAGTGTTGCATTTGTTTTTTTCTGCAAAACTCCAAGAAGAGATTAAGAAAACTCGTAAGTTTTCTTTTTTACTTTTTCGCTTTCTCTTTTTTTCTCTTTTCTGTATAATTGCAAAAACTCTTGTTGTACTATACAACTGCTATTGCGGCCTCATTTTCTTAGGGTCTTACAGTATAAAGCATAGACAAAAAGAAGTTTAAACAAACAAATGTAATCCAGATAATCCTTTCTCTGAATTTTATTACATTATACTCTGTTTTGTTGTTTTACAGTATTTTCCGTCAAATCAAAACTTACAAACAGGGTTAAGTGTTCGGTTGATAACGGAAATTTTCAAAACTCTATAAAGATGCATAAACGATAAAACTTTTTTAAGATTCATGTCATAAAAAGCACAGAGGGAATTAAACAAAAAGCTAAATAAAATGCCAAAAATTGAAAGCGTAGCAAAAGCGTAGTAACGTAGTAATGCGTTGTAATAGCAGGCAATTTACAGTTGCTTGGGTTTTACGCATTTCTCTCATTCGCTTAAGCCTCCTTTACTATTATTCTTGAACCAAGAGCGAATGTCGTCATGGTGTTAGGCTTTTTGAGTTTATTTTCTTTTAGAAAACCGTCTTCGAGTTATTTCCAGTTGCCGCACTTAAATATCGTTTAATAAAAGAAATAAATTTAATAGTTCGACATTTAAATGCACTTCGGAATACTGCGTGATTTAGTAAAAAATAAAATCCTGTTTATTTTGTTGATCGGATCAACATGAATATATGGATATGGACATTTCGTCCAATTGTAACTCAGCGACCAATACGGATTTTGTACCTCAACTTTAAATAAAGAAGAAAGGGAGGTACGCGTACATGCCGATGGGTTCGCATTAACCCTAACTTATATATTTCTTAAAGGCCTGTCGTGCAACTTTTTAGTTAAAACTATTTTGGTTCCATTTGTATTCTGAAAGCCGGTAAATTTTTCGCAAAATGTTTACGTATCCTTCGCTGAGCTATATGGAGAATTTTACACCAAAACTTGGTACAAATTCTAAAGGTGTAGCGTTCTGATTGTTGTAGAGACATGATGCCCATTTTGTAAATCGATCTATGGCCCTGAACTACGTACGCATGCTCTAAGTTTGAAATTTGTTTTCAAATTTTTAAAACCCAAGTCGTTGTAAGAATCGATAATTTATAAGTAATTGTCAAACTAGTGGCGAGGCTTGCAGGTGAACAGACGGACGAGTGGATGTAGTGAAATCTTCTCCGAATCTTACTCTTATATTATTATGGACATTATAACAAACACAGATAGACGGACGAACACAGGATTGTCGACTCAGGTTTTCTACTGATTAGCAATACATGCACACACGTGGTTCTTCAAGCATTTTTTTTTTTTTTGGAACATTACTAAGAAAAAGAAAATTCCAAAACATTTTCATCCATCAAATAAACTCGATTGAATTTACTCGCTTTCGCCGTAGAACTCTCTTCAGAATTTTCGCTTCTTTGCTTTAGAAGCGCAAGGGTATGATATGAAATGCACATCAAGTTTGAATTGTTGCAGCCTAGGCAAAGCTGCCACGACCGATAGTTAAATTTAATGTAAACAAATAAAGTTAAATTCGATCGGGACCGAATCTTTTACACCCAAAACAAGTAAAAAAACAAAATTTCCATGCTCTATAGTATGGAACGCACACGGTTGATTTCTTCTATTTTCGAAATAAAGTTTTTTGTCGTATAGGCATGTGGTCGTTATAGGCATGCGCTTTGAAAAGCTTGGGTCAATTCCAACCTCTTTTGAAAATTTTTAGGCGATATTTTCATTGAGCGCTTAGCCCAAATACTGCAAAATTACGCAAACAGACAGATGGACAGACGAATAGGCGGACATATTTAAGTGCATTCAAGATTTGAATGCCCTGGCCAAGAATTTGTATACTTTGTGGGGTTTTTGAAGCCTGCTTCTGCGCGTTATAAAGGTATTGAAAAAACAATTAAGTTTTGATACACTATAATATTGGATAGGCGTGGTCAATTTATTCTATTTTTGTGCACGAATGCTACAGCATCGCTCGTAGAATATGCTTTCAAATTGTTGGATATTTATCGACTGCAGTTTATGAATAATGATCGAAAGACCAATTTTTTATTCCTTTTCAAAAACAGAGGTGTTCTCAGTGTACGTAATGCTACGAGCGTGCGCTTCAACCGATTTGGCCCATTTTTAATACCAACCTCCGTACAAGAACTTCTACTTTTTCTGCCGAAGTTAAAGCCGATAGCTTCATTTTAACGGCCAGCAGAAAGTTTACAACAGACATCACATAGATGGACAGATAGGCAGACAGACATGCTTAAATCGATTTAGAATTTGATGCTGATCAAGAATGTATATACTTTGCGGGATCTCTGAAGCTTCTTTCTCGGCGCTGCAAATGTTTTAGCAAAATGAATATACGCTTCATGCTTCGTTGATGGGTATAGAAAATCATCGGATATTTTCCAACGAACAATAGACTGCTTTGACCACTTAAAACATTAAATATTGTCCTTATATTAAAAGCGATTTCAGTGATTTCGTCAAATCTTTACTTTAAAAGCACTCCACAAATTTTTCATTTGCAAGAAAACATGCTCTGATGGTGGTGAGCGTGAACTGCTATTAACAAAAATCGTAAACCGGGATATGATTTGTGAAATTAATTTAAAGGTAAATGCTCGAGACCCTTGAAATGGATGCGGTTCGATTTCATTTAAAAAAATATGTGTTGACAGAAACGCATGAAAATTATTTCACAAGAAGTGCACAATTGTAAAGCTACTCGAAATATTTACAGCAAAAAGAGCTCCCTTTTGTAAGACAACTTGCCACGTACTACATGTCCCAAGAAAAAACTGTTCTTCTTTTCAAGAGTTTCTCTCTCTCTTAACCTCTAATATGAGAAAGAATTGTGCGTTTTATGAAAAACCCATAAAAAGACTCGTATTTTTTTTTTTTTTTTTTTTTTTTTTTTGTCATATTTGCTTTTATTAAATTTTTACTTTAACAAGGAGTAACAATTTGATAGAAAACTTTTGACAAAATTTCCATGACAACCTTGACAATGTACAAGTATTTTTATAACCCTATGAGAGGCATATTTATTTTGTCAAAGCGTTTGCAACTTTTAGAAGGAAGAGTTCAGAGGCGCTACGTACATTTATTTTTGATCAGCGCCAAGTTCTGAATCGATTTAAGCATGTCCTTTTGCATGTCTGTGTAATGTGTGTTGTAAACAATACTCTCGTGACCGCGATATATTCGTTTTGTTAAAACGTTTGCAACGTCCAGAAGGAAGTGCCAGAGCCCCTGCCCTGCTTGGTTAACATCAAATTCTAATC